>VZTL01071837.1:75034-92507 GCA_013400535.1 Scopus umbretta | reverse complement strand
TTTTTTTTTTTTTTTTTTTTTTGTGCAAGAGCACAGCTGGATCCTGTGCTCTTAAATGGGAGTTAAATGGGAGGAGATGTATGAACCTGAAATTTCCCAGCACACGCTGCATCCTGCAAAGTGAATCAGTGACCAGCTTTAGAGTTTCCACAGGAAAAACTCCATGTGGCAACCGGACTCATCAAAAGTAATGTTGGCAGATGCAGACATGTACCATCACCAAAATCTGCTGACCAGGAATGGAAATCTGCTGTGTGCACTGTCACTTTTTACTCAGTCTTTGTGGCTTCATTAAGTTTTGCTTGTATGTAGCTTGCCGCTCCATGCCAGTTTTAAACCACAGGCCATTACTCCCTTGTTTTGTAGATTGTCATTTTACATGAAAAATTAAACTAAAGACTAATAATGCGTGCCATTTCTGTGTTATGACTTTGGATTTGGACTTCCAGATAACCTTGGCCAAAGTATACCGATTTCTGTAGTCTCTACAGTGAAAGAGGATTATTAGAAGAAAGCAAAATTTCAGCTCTTTTACAGGGAGGAATTCAACACATAGTCTGATATATTTATGGCTTCAAGAAAGCAACAAAACTGGGGAAGGTTTATTTTTCATGGTGAAGGTAATGTTTGATCGCTGCTGAATACTTTTCATGTATTTTTAATAGTTAAAATTCAATATTCACTGAAGGATCAAAGCACAACAGGCCAAATATTACTCTCAGATGTATGTGTTTGGCTCGTACTTTTCTGGGATCATCTGAAATTCGAGGCACAGCCTTTTGCATTGGGAACTTTGTAACCTGGTAAAAGTGAGGAGCCGCTGCTCCACTCGGAGCTGCTGCCGCTGTGGGTGCTCGCTCAGTGCACAACCATGTGCCAGCGGTGCCACTGGGCTCACGTGCAGCTCCCAAAGAGGCAGGAGGCAGGCAGGAGAGAGGAAGGGGTCTTAAACCTATCTTTCTTGTGTATTTAGTTGCTTAGTGCTGACCCAGGTCCACAACCCCTCATGCTTGCTCCTCTCAGCTTCTACAGAAGCAGCTCCCCTTCATCCTCTCACTTGCCACTCCCTCTCACCTTTTTGTCTGGCAGCTTCACTTTTATCAACAAAATCCCACAGTACAATCCTGGTGGTACCAGGCACTGGGGTGTCTTACTGCCCACCAAGCTCTGTCGGGGGCAGCAAGTGTGCCCACCTGGTCCTGCCATGGCCCGCAGGGGACCTGTGCCATGGCAGACACTTGTGCACCCAATATCCCACTGACCTTTCTGTACCAGACACATCCACCCTGTGGGGGCTGCAGGGCTCTCTGTTTGCAGGGCTAGATGCCGCTTTTCATGTGAGGTGAAGCCAGACAAATCTATTTGTCCACGAGACCCTGTGTTGGCCATGTGGGCTGCACAGATGCAGCTGCCATTTGTAAATCCATCTGGACCATTGCCTTATTAACACAGCAATACTTAACTGTTAAAGGGAGCAAAGCCTGACTTTGAAGTCTATCAACTGGGGCATTCATCTGGGGTAAAAAAGACAGGAATTTCAGTTCTCCACCTTCCAATGCATTTTTAAGTGTATTTTACCTCCATTACAAATCTTTGTTGGAACATGGCTGGCTCCAGATTTTCCTCTCCACTGTAAGCTCTGGAATATAAGGTCATCGCAAGAGTAACTTCCTCTCTAGGTCAAAATAATTTTTAATTTCTCCATGCACAGTGGGGCAGCAAGAGCAATTTTCAACACGTTTATCCCAGACTAACATGATGGCCAAGTCACCTGCTTGCACAGATCTTGATTCACATCCCTTCAGGCAGGAAAGAAAATTGAATGTGATTCTCCACATTCTAGGTCAGTGTGCTAAACCTATTGCTGTGAACTGAAAGCAGGTATCCACACCATGTTTAGGGAAAGAATAAATTATATGCCCAGAAATTGGAGAGAGTAAAGCTGAAGGTACACTGATTTTGCCTCTCTGGTTTCCCTTTGGACCTTGGGTGTATCCTTGGTATGTTGCCTTTGATTAATTGCACTGTGAGATGCCCATCATTGTCCCCATCTTATAGAGAGTAAATGCACTCAGTTCAGGGCTGCAAGTCCTAGTGCCGGGGAGGTGCTAACATTACATGCAAAAGTCTTGTAGCATCCACACCCCCTCCATCACGCTCTTCATGAGTTGTGTTGGGTGAGCAAGTACAGAATCTATTTTTCACCTGCAAATTTGAGGTCTACCTAAAACCATGGGCTGAGATACCCAAAGCTCCAATTTGAAGGGGACAGCCAGTGGTGGGTGTGTGGCCAGTGGCAGGCACTCTCTGCTGACAGCAGCAGCAAGGCAGGAGCTGAGTGCCAGGGAAGCATGAGTCCTGCAACAGTAGCCCTGAAGCCAACCTTGCAGACAACGTTTGGGAGTGATATGTGAATAACGTAGCATGGAAATAAAACTAGTCCAAATGTTGAGCAAACATCTGGCATGGGTGCTTTCAAACCATCATCTGTACTTCATTCTGCTTGCCAGCACACATCATTAACTTTTAATAAAAAGAGCAAACAAATGTGTTTGTCAGCAGGAAGATTATCCTCCATACATTTTTTTTCATCTCTGAACATGTTAATTATGGTTTCCCCTAACATACTTCATTAACATTAGGATTCTAAACAAATATTTCTGTAACTTAGAGAAGCTCATGAGGACAGTTTGATTTTTTCCCAAGCTTTCAAAGGCTTTGTGTTTGTTACACTGAAATGTTTATGTGTGCCCTGCTGCTCTGTCACCATTCCCAAATGTTCCCAGGTGTTACTCTTTACCACCCTTCTTCCTCCGTTTCATAATAAGCCTACCATTCTGGATTTCTGTGCAAAGCAAGTGGCAAGAGATCTCTCTCAGATGAGGACAGTACTTATTGTATTTGGAATGAAAATCATCACAGGGCCAAGAGGACATGCAGAAAATTGCAGTAATTTGAGGACTGATTCAAATCGGTTTATTTCATCACCAATATGAGACACTAATTTTTCCAACCTCTGTCTTGTTCTGATCTCACCATCACAACCATAAGTGTGCAAACAGACTCCCATGAGATATCAAACTTCAGCTATTAACACAGAGCTCATTTCACCTAGGGAATTGCATGCTATAGAAAGTAAATAAAATGTGTACTCAAGCACCAAAAAAATGGAATGGAAATGAAACTATCAACTACATTTTTGTGTCTGGAGCTAGAGTCACCCCAAATATACCTCACGGGAGCTAAGTGGGCTGTAGCATTAGCATGCTTCAGAGCAACATGTGCAACCCTGAAGTAGCAATAAATAGCCAATACCCACAATGAAGCTTTTCTTTCTGATCCTGACTAGTTCTGGAAGTTTGCAGTGAGGGAATGGTTTATAAGGAAATATATATTTTTAAAAGCCATCATTATAAAATACTAAACTAGAGTTCCAATATCAAATAAAAGATTTTGTCTAAAATAGAAAGGCATATTAAAAAGATTAACTTAAAAAAAATGTTCCTTTCCAGTCCTTCATGTTCTCTGAATGAATCAAATCATGCTTAATAAATTTGTGCAATACAGAGCAATTTTAACACATGCAAGGGTTAACAAAAAACTTTTCAGTCCGGGTGGGCCTCTAACATACTAAAGAAATTCTTCATGCACTTGGACTCCAAGAAGCCATGAAATATTTAAACACAAAAAGCTATTTCCCCAGTTACATGGCAACATTGCAGTTTTAAATATTAAAAACAATAGCGCTGTAGTATTCTAAGCAAGTACAAGAGTTCACTGGCACCAGATACCTCTCGTCTTCTCTTGCTGGAGTGGTAGAAAAGATACTTTATTATAAAAACAAAGAGAGACTACTGAGGAATGCACACTCCCCAGATTCCTTCCTATCAGAATGTGGAGAAAAGAAGTATCTTGCTGATTTATCTAGCTAGGTATTTATATAGCACCATTCTCAAGAGTATCTGGATTCATGGAGTTAGTAATGCAAGAGGGACCATTTGTTTGTTATAGGAATAAGGTACACAATGTGAGATAGATAGGAAAGATCCCCTGTGAGTGTGTATCACCATAGCTTGAGTAAATAGCAGCAATGATAATTTTCCAAAACATAGTGAAAAGGCAGAAAATACATACTGAAAGCTCTTTGTTCTCAGGTCAACAAGTGACATAAAAATACGCAAAAAAATGGGAACAATAGCTGGAGAGAAATTCATCTGTGCAACTATGATGATGTGTCCTGTTTATAAGATTATGTCTCTATCCCCAGTCAGGTGAGGCAGATATTGTGGTAAATCAATTTGGAGGCCAAAGGCCAGAATTAAATATCTTAGGATATGCCTGTTACCGACTTCAAGCAGAGAACCTTCAGAGGCAAGCACAGCAGCACAGCTGTTAATACATGACTCCTGGCTTTCCATTTCACCTAAAGTCTAACTCAAATTCTAATTTTATATTGCCTACTTGTTGGGTTTTGTGGTCTGTGCAGCAGCTCTCCCAGTAATGTATTCTCTGCATCAGCTTCAATCTTCTACTCACCACCGTTCTCATCTTTTACTCTTTCCTCTTCCATGTCTCTCCTTCCCTCACTCCCTTCACGTTAGCTGCTTTTCCTAATTTTTTTCTCATACACTTCCCTTCAGTCTCCCTTCACAGCCTGCACCATGAGATCCCTCAAACAAACCAGTGACAAACAGGAAGAAAAATGCCATAAAGCACAGGTCTGCTCTGCAATAGGACTGTATGAAACCTGCAGTTTTGCTCAGCACATTTGTTCCCTGGGTGTACTCGTTGCCCTAATGGCAACAGTGACAGAAGTGTTTTCTTGCTCTTTGCTCATGTTAGCCTTGCAGAGCAGCCCATCTGAGGGAGGCTGTTTATCTCCTCTCATGTGCTGCCAGCAGACTCGGGTTTTGTACTTCAGTGGTGTGCACAGATGCTGGGACTGAGTGGGGACTGGGCTAGCGGAGGAGCCGTGCGCACCGATGTCCGGTTTGGTAGGACTGGCCCACAAGGTGGTCAACCATGGATGGTGGTTAACATGAGAAAGAAATAACATAATTTGAAAGGACAAATCCAGGTGCCATTATAGTACTGATGCCTGGCATTCGTTTGCTTACAGCTTATTACTACAACTGACCTGAAAAAGAATAAAGTTGACCCTCTTATTAGGCACCCTCAATCTGTCTCCATGGGTGAGTACAGACAAATGCAAGTTACACTGCCTCTGGCCCAAAAAAAGCATTGGGTCCAGATTCACACAGTCAGGTAAGTCCACCACTGTGCCCTATTAAATGTACATTTGCACTGTTTCTGGGCTGGAGCAAGTTCACCTTTGCCCAGCTCTGCAGCCAGAAGGAGGTTATGCACATCTGCCTGCCCCTGTGCATCCCAAAAGAGTTTAAATGCGCAGCATGGAAGAAGGGGTAGCGGGGGCATGGGAAGATCCTGCCATGTTCCCTTCACTCATGTGAAACCATAGGCACTCCCAGCACTGGCAGAATTAACTGTTCCTACTGCTGCTGATCCCCATTTGTCAAGGTACAGAAGATCCCAACACCGGTCCTCTGTAACAGGGTCCAGGAATACCTATTAGTGCTCAAGGATGCTTAAGGCTTTTTATTATAATACTTAAGATAAAAGGTTCTATCGACTGTAAATGCAAAGTCTAACCTGTGAAATCAGCAAAAAGTTTCCAGTGCTTAAGAAAAAATAAATTAGAAACTGAACTTGACTTCTTCCTTCCAGCTTTGCCTGGAACAGGTCTCGTTTGTCAATGAGCGCTACATAATCACCTCACTGCACCTTCCAGACTTTCCTGGTACAGGAATAAAAGTACAGCACGCACCTATCTGTAATACCGCAAGATATGAGAGCACAGCCAGTTTGGGAATATTGTTAGCTAGGCCTCATTAATAAAATAAGGCTAATGATTTATTCATATCCAGGACAATAAGAGGACAATGTAGAGCAGTTACATTAATGGTAAGTAGATGCTTTGGGGGAAAAATGTGAACACTAATGGAAATTGGTTCTGTCTGTCTCAGTGTTTTGTATAAAACAGCGTGGGTGATTTTTCTGACCAAATCAGTACATTAGGGACACAGAATTCCCTATTCTACATATTAAGACAGGAACTAGGAAATTATTCAGATTAATATAAGAATATATTATCACTTCAGTGCTTGAGTAACTCTCTCAAGCTTATTTTCCCACATGCAATCTTTTATTCTATCTTTTCACCCTTGTTTACCAGAAGCCTTGAACTTGCTACTGTAATTATGAGTGCAGACATTATTGCTATGAAAATAACACTCTGCAAATGGTCTGTGAAGACGCTATTTGAAAGGGTTACTATTTAAAGCCAACTTAGCTGGACTTCTGCTGTGCAAAATTATATAACGGGTGCCCTTCCAGAACAGTGCTGTCACTTTTTTAAACTAATGGTAGAAATTTTTTTGCAATAAAAAAATTTTCTGCTTAGAAAGCAGAGTATGTGAGCTGTGCTCTTCTCCCCCCAAAATCTGTGTGCCGATCATCAGGTAAAGTTGTGGAGTTTCTTTAGTCACCTTCATGGTTATTTGGTGTCTAAATAGTGGCTACATTTTGTTTGGGTTGCTGTTGGTGGGATGCAGCAGTACCAGAGTCCAAAACTGGGTTTGAGCTGAAGCACTTTGTTACTGGGCTGCAGTATGACCACGAACATGGCTAGTTGCAGCATATTATCTGATGAGCAGTATCTCATTACTTAATTTTGAACTTGTGTTGTGGTTTAACCCCAGTCGGCAACTAAGCACCACACAGCCGCTCGCTCACCCTTCCCACGCCCCCAGTGGGATGGGGGAGAGAATCAGAAAAAAAAAAGTAAAACCCGTGGTTTGAGATAAAGACAGTTTAATAGGATAGCAGAGGAAGAGAAACTAATAATAATAATAATGATAATGATAAAAGAATATACAAAACAAGTGATGCACAGTGCAATTGCTCACCACCCGCTGACCGATGCCCAGCCCGTCCCCGAGCAGCGATCGCTGCCCCCCAGCCAACTCCCTCCAGTTTCTATACTGATCATAATGCCATATGGTATGGAATAGCCCTCTGGCCAGTTGGGGTCAGCTGTCCTGCCTATGCTTCCTCCCAGCTTCATGTGCACCTGGCAGAGCATGGGAAGCTAAGTTCTTGACTAGTGTCAGCACTACTTAGCAACAACTAAAACTATCAGTGTGTTATCAGCACTGTTCTCATACTAGATCAAAAACACAGCACTATAGCAGCTACTAGGAAGAAAATGAACTCTATCCCAGCTGAAACCAGGACAACTTCCATCTATGTTTAAATAAAAAAGAAAATGCAAAGAAGAGAGAAATGATGCACCATTGATGACAGCTTTATGTTATATGATCTAGAAGACTCCTATAGTAATCCCACTGATAAAAAAATGGTTATTTTTCCTCCATATACTAGTCCTCTGTTACTAATATTTTGACTATATCTGTACGGGTGAATGAAAGGGAAGAGGGCTAGGCAGCTGTGTTCGAGACCTGGTGACTTAGTGCTGCTTGTGTCCACATGCCCAAACTCTGTTTTCCCTCAAACAGGAGGGTTTCTTCTGTCGCACCTGCTAGGAATAGTCCTTGGCCCCTTTACAGCCCTAAACTGTAGCCAAGCATTTTCTGGAGAGGGATATTTGGCATCAGAGGTGCTATTAATTACCCAGTACAGAGGATGGCATGGCAGGGCTCTACTGTGGCCCTTGTCATGCCTAGTTAACTAGCATCCATGTAGTCCTTAACATTTGCAACCTCTCTTCTGCTGTGGGACAACATTTCAAGGCAACCATGAACTTCTGACTAGGCTTCTACTGCCCTAATTCCCAGGAAAGTGGATTCACTTTCAGAATCAGAACTGCTTGCAAACAATTCCTGTCAGGATGATCAAGCTGTATCCCAAAGGCAGAGGAAACAGCTGACATTTTCCTGGCAGCAGACATGTTAAACACACTTTTCAGGTGAAATCCTGGAAGGAAATGCATTGCTGCAGCATTCATCTCCACAGCAGGCAACATATAACCCCCCCATTGCAAGATGAACGCCTCATCCACTCGGCAGGGCACGGGCAGGTTGAGAGCCATGAAGGCCAGCAGGTGAAGTGAGAAACGCCAAAGGAGGGATAGGGTAAGCTACGCAGGGGTAGCAAAATCTGGACTGTAAGTTATGTAGCCTAACATCATAAGGTCTGGCTTCTTCAGGCAATTCTGATTTCCAACCACCCCATGCTTCTTGCCTCCATATTTTCTTACTTCTTATGCCATGTCATTCAGAGCTGGCTGATGCACAGGTTTAATACTTAAAAAGCACCACGACAAGGTAGGTAGCCTCAGGAAAAAAAAAAGGGAGAAGGTGGAAATGCACACTAGCATAACTGTCAGTTTCAGAAAAATCAGATGATTGAATGATTTGCAGGTGGGAGGGGAAAAGAGTTTCTTCCTTTTTAAAAGAAAATATGTTACAGAGAAGAAAGCAGAAGGTCAAATCACATTCTTTGACCAATTCCAGTGCTTTGTTCTGGGATAGAGGAACTGTCAAAGTAGCTTAAACCACCATTGTCCTTTCTTTTAAGACTACTATTTTTCTGCTAGTTTTGATAATGTAGCCCACAAAATTTAGATCCAAAATCTGTATTTCACAGTATTATTGTACTCTGTATATCAGGTTTTGGGTTAAACCTATTAATAATTACTGTTATTGCTCAAGCTATAAAACCAGATTTTTCTTTCATACAAAGGGTCTGCCTCTGATCTCATTCTTGATTTATATACAGATAAATCAGTGATGGATTGAGCCTCAGTTGAATGGGAGAAGTGGGAGAGCTGTGTGCAAAGCCAGTCAGGCAGCAGAGGGAAAAGAAAAGATGTTAAATTGCTCTTGTGGCTGCCCTGTAAATCTGTCCTGTAAATTATTGCATCAAAGTCCCAGGAAGCTGCAGTGGTCAGAATCTAGTCCTGAGTCTGTGGTGAGGTCTAGCAAATCATCCTCTAATGCCTGGGATGAGTGAATGCTCTACAGGCTTTTGAATTGCCTATAATTCACCTCCTGGACAGGTTAATACTACTTCTTTTTCAAACCTAGACAGGGCCACAGGCACAAAGATCTGTCTTCTACCCTGTGTTATCTGCTCTCTGTCACAAGGCACAGGAACAGCCTGCACTGCTCTCCCTTCTGGTGCCTCTTCCCAAAAGGGTTTTTGGGACCCATTTTCTCCCTCATGATCTTGCTATCAAAGACATCTAATTTCTATTGAATGATTCAGCAGATCTGCAACTCCAAAGCTTCCTGCATGCAGTCTGACAGCAATGGGTCAAGAACCCTCTCTCACACAGGGGCTGTGCATCTTGGTGTGTAATATGCTGGGGAAATTCGTTACTGGTGGATACTTTTCTACCCCTGATGCCATCTCTTTCAGAAGGTTTCTGCTCACTCTTATGCCCAGAGAGATAAACTGATCTTGTTTCTCAATGTTTGTAAAGTCTGTGGTGATGTTGCTGTTTCGGAATGTTTCTTTGCCACAAATGCTCTGAGTCATGCTCGCCAAACTTTTTTTTTCTGCTTTGTCTGCCTGTTTTAATAGATTTCTGGAAAACATCAGGCAGTAACTTAATGTCACCAAGCAGGTCTAGGTCTTCCCAGCACTTGACCTTCCAGCCATTAGGGTTTATGTTGCTTGTGCAGTTCTCCCTTGTATGTTTACTTCCTAGCTTATTTTCTACAGTCAGAAATGGGTGCAGAAACCAGAAATGGATTACTCTTAGCAGACAACCACTGATTTCCACTTATAAATCAATCAAGGCTCCTCGCTAAAATGTCAGAAATTTGATATTAGGGAAGAAGAATGAGGCCAAGAACTTTGCTGTAGTTTTTATAATGCTACAGAAGTTTAAAAGAACTTGGGAGAACTGTCATCAGCAGTCATCTCAGGATGGCTATACTTTGGAAGCGGTATGAATTTCAGGGCTTTGTTTTGCACCTCTTGTCTACAGTTTTTAAGATAGCTGCAGCCAGTTTTGGACATGCTGAAGTTTATTATAAATAATAACACTTAAAAAAGAGTCAGTGCCTTTAATGCAGCAATTAAATATCCACATTATATAAAACACACCCATATCCATAATTATTTTCAACCACAAAACTGTTTCTGCAATTTCCTTGGAAAAAAAAACCCAGATACTTAATTTCACAGTCAGTCTGTTAATGATACTTTTTGATGTTTTTAATGAACTAAGTTAATGGTCTTTATTAACAGTTGTTTTCATCATGGTTTAAAAAATAAATGTATGTGCATGGTGCACTATATAAGGCAAATTCAGTAAAGACACATCAACATTTGAACATACTTACAAAGCAAACTTTGCCAGATTATTGCAGAGGAAAGCAGAAAGGTAGCAACATAAGAAATCTGAATATGAAAGCATTAAATTCAGATCAATTGGGCTGTTTCAAAGTGGTCAAAATGGTACTATACAAAACTGTACAGGACAAATCTCTCTCTCCCCCCTCTACCCTCCCCTGACATCAAGGCAATGGCACCCAGGAAAGTCAGGACTGAAGCTGTTATTTAAAGTTCAGTGACTATGCTGTGCCTTACTGTCAAGTGATCAGTGCTCCTCAGCAGCTAGTTATCTGCAATTACAAATAACTAAGAGGTATTTCTGTATGGTGGGCAAGGAAAAGGCCAAATTTCCCTTTACTGCCTTGGGCACATCACATCAGTGGTCCTCTTGTATCCTATGGAGGATCATGGGTGAGATATACGGTGTCTGTCTGTCTCACTGTACATTACAGTTACCTCCTCACCCTTCTGCATTAGAGGCTGCAAGAATTTTGACCTACACCATGGACTTTCTGGCAGTGCTGCAGTCCTCAAGACATAACTGGATAAACTGATCTAAATACAAGAGCCCATCCCTCAGTATAAATAGAACTGCCACAGCAGAACAGTTTTATTTAAGTCAAATTAAACAGAACTCTGCTTTTTGGCTGAGAGTTAATGACTTTCAGCCAAAAGCAAATTCTTACCTCTGAGTTATATAAACCCCCTAAGTAGGCCATTTAAAATACAAATACTAACAGACATGCCGCTTCTATGCAGTGGTGCTTCCAGGTAATGCTAGCAGAAAGATCAGCTAAATACCACCGGAATGACAAATTGATGCTCGATGGTGGATATGAGCCCCTTACAAAGCCATGCGAGGAGATACCAGACAGAAGGCTGAAGCTAGGAGACTTTTATTTTTAGGCTCTTGGTTTTTAAGGAGAGCAAAGGAACTGAGAGGGGAAAACAGTGTCAACAGTTCACACAGACTCACTTTTCATGTTTGGGAGAAGCTGAGCTAGACTGAAACTATAACTATGATGGGATTTAAGAGCAGACACAATAAAGGCAGCCACAATCTATACCTGTAACAAGGAAGGTCACTTCTAGGAGTTTTTGATGTAGTGAAACTTGAAAAATATATTCATTTTTGCCCAAAGGCAGAGGCTGGCATGGCAGCTTGGGGACCACAACAGTAATTGTTCCTAAGAGGAAAAAGAAAATGTTCCATAAAGTTCCAATTGCCTTTAAAAGAGAGAAACATTTGAAGGACTCTTTGGTGCTCTTCCAGGTTCAGCAGAAGGAAACCTCTCACGTAGGGCTGCTTTCATCCATAGGTGTTGCCGCAGTCAACACAAATTGCTGGAGAGGGGAATAGGTCAGGGGTGCAGGGAGAGTTACTACGACAGCAAACCAAAACTGGAATAAACAGGGCTTAAAACCCAAAATAGTACAACTATTCTGTAGAACCCTGAGCAGTTTTAAATCCAAAAAAAAGGGAAAAAAAGGGGAGAAGTGGCAAAGAGGCATTGGGAGGAATTTTCTTCCAGGAGGTTGGTCTCTATCGGTTATTTTTTTGCATTGTTGATTAATGTAATTGAAGTATATATAACTGAAACAGAAAAGGAAATAAGACTTCTTCAGGGACCCATTAATTTCTTAAGGATAAAGTGTTTGAAGGTTCAAAGGCTTTGTTAAAGCTTATTTTAAATTTAAAATTCCCATTACCAAGGGATTGATTACCATTCTTGCTTTAGCTTTGTCAAACAATAAGTAGATCCCAATCCTTTCAAAGTTTTATGGTACGGTATATACGATATTCAGTTAATTGCAAAAAAGAGGGGACTGCCTTCTATAATCAAGGGCAGCTATTTCAAAAAAGGTCTGCAAATGTTCTTTCAAATGCTTGAAATCTTGGAAACCTTAGCACTTGTATCTACTATTACACGTCACAGTATTTTGAGATATCATAATTATTTCTGAATATTTCTTCTGATTGGGAAAATTACATAACATCATACATGTCAATATTTTGGGGTATGTGCAGTACTGGATAATAACATAATTTCAAGCCATTTAATAGGAATTACATCATCCTGAAAAAAGCTCTTGTGGCAGGCTGAGAATCCTGTTTTTCTGCTAAACTCTGTTTTTTTTAATGTGACCTCATCACCCTGACTCATTTCTCTCTCCTCAAACTGACATCTAGGTCTGTATGTGTCCTGGAGCAGGAACAGACTTTTCTTTTACAGTGACTACTACAGTGGGACTCTCATTTCCAGTTGCAGCTCTGCAGCATTCCCATCATAGCAATAAATAAAGGGATACTTTATTTTTCTTATTTTCAGAATAAACTGGCAAACAGGGTCAATTAATGCATATATACACACACAAACAGAAACACTTCAAAGATTATTTTTGGTTTTCAGAATTTTGGTCTTTCAAAGAAAATTCAGATACTTGCTTTCAAATACACTTTTTTTGTAATTTCAGGTTAAAGCTAATCTCTCATTGAAAAAATAACCTTTCATTAAAAAAAAAAACCAAACCAACTAAAACAAACTTGTCAAAATCAAGATGATTTGTTATTTCTATTATGGTAGTAACTAAAGACCTCTACTATATTTCCAAGTCAAATCAAAATGATTTATTCAGTATCTTACACCTCACTCAGTAGGACTACAGTTCACTCTACCATGGAGTCATTTCTAAAGCTTCTAGGGTGCATTAAAGGAGGCTCTTTCAAAATAAAAGTGCATTAGAAGCCTTAGTTGCATTTTTAATCAGAAAAAAATATTGCTGTTTACTCTTAATTTTCTACTCTCCAAATGTTCTAAAATGGAGGTATTATTAAAGATGGTGAGATGAGATTGGCCTGAACTGCAAAATGTGTTTCTGCACTCTGATTTTGGATGGATATCGTGTTCTGGCTCTCTTATCTGACATAGATGAATTGGTTTTGTGAGGCAGGAGGAGATGAGGACAGCAAGGGAGCCAATGACATAAAATGTTGGCAATTCTCGAGATTTTATTAGGAGTCTTAAAATGTTTGATATTTTTCTTAAAGCCTCATCTGTGGAAAGCAGCTATTAATGGCAGCCTGAGGTCCCATTTTAGGAAAAAAATTGCAGGCTTCATCATTGCAATCGCTGGCATGACTCTGGAAACTCAAACCCAGAAGGCAAATAAAAAGCATCAAAATATACCATTTTGAAACAAGAAGAATTTAAGGCTCTCTCCTGAATTTAGACAAGCAGTTCACAATATCTTTGGTGCCAGTGATAGCAGCATCTGACAAAGCAGGACCATTCACGTGGGTTGGAGAAGGAGAGAGCAGCAGGATCAGCAGTGCCTGCTGGGGAGCCAGCGAAGGACCCCAAGTTGCCCAACACCAGCAGCCTCTCTCACCATCTCCATGCACCAGCAACACTTTGATGCTTTTATATTTTTGGAGGTTTTTTTCCAGCCAGATGGGCTGGAAACTTATTTAAGCCACTGCAAGCTCAGAGCCTGAGGAAGGCAACGTACCTGCACATACTTTCTGGGAAGTCTCCCCATCATCCAGAGGTGGAGGGAGGCAGGGTAAGCCTTTTAAGATGCATTAAATAGGCAAAGTCACTGTTTACAGTCAAAAGCTGCTTTTTAAGATTTCATGAGTTCTTTATTTAAAGACAAGAAAACAAATTCAGGTCACCTCTTTATCCTGCTTAATTTAGGAAGGCAACTCTTCAAGAGATTTTCCTCCTGTACTTTTCCTGCTGGAATCGCTATCATCTTGTGCACTGAATCAGGAAAAATGAGAAAGTGAGAAAGGCTGAAATTGGTTCATCTGATATTTTAGATGAATCTATCATGGCAGGGTACCCCACAGTGCTTTCCAATCCCCCAGCTCCGTTGCAAGACAGACATCTCACCTGATGACACTCACAGAAAGCCACACTGTAGGTTAAAGGGGGAAATTAATCTTTTCACCTATAGAAAAAATTTAAAAGCCCATCACAGGCTACATGTTGTGCTGAAGTTTTCTCCATTTTTCCTCAACAATAGCCACGTATCGTCAAGTTCGCTGGGATAAATTATAGCCGGTCTGCAAAGCACAGTCCCCACCTCACAGGGGAGTCACTGACTGTCTTGATGAATTACTCATCTACCCTGTTAGCCTTCTGTAATGAAGATCATTTTCATGGGTTGCTATGTCCATAGTGACAAAACTACATTATAGAGGAGTACAAATAATACATCCTTGCCATAAGCAGCTTATGGTGTAAATCAAGTGAATGCACACAATGCCAGCATAGCAACAGGCTGAAAGGAAATTTGAGAGGAGGGAACAGAAGGAAATACTGTTCCTGGAAAGTATGTTTCACAAATAGAGCAAACAACGTATTTCTCTTAATTCCTCATGAATCTTCCAGGTTAACTCCGACACTAGTGAGGCTGCTGATGAAGCAAGTTAACAAGAACACAGGAAAAAAATGTGGTTTGTGTTTGGAATTTCAAGGAAACAAAACCAGTGGACTTTTGGCCAGGTGCAATTTACTGTTTAAACTCCTCTGCTTACTTTCATAGTAAAATTAAGCTGATACGGGCTCATACTACTGTTAGCTTGGTGAATCAGTATGATTTTGGGAGCATGAGTTCATTTCTGTTTTGCCTCAAACCTCCAAATTAATGTTTATAAGTTTAACACTTGCAGAGTCTGAGCTCAGATGGCTCCTTTCGGGTGGGAAGAGGTGAGGAAGGGTCTGTGAGAGCAGGGCAGAGGGCAGAGGAGAGACAAGCGTGGACAGCAGGGAGAAGCATGCAGGGTGCAGCTGTAATGTATGCACATTTATATGCACAGCAGTGCAGCTGCAGCTACACGTGAGCTTATGCTGATGCTTTTCTTTCTCCACTAAACAGCACATAAGCCTTATGTCTGTAATGAACAGCTAGAGCTGTATGATCGCTGAACATAAGCACCAGCAGATCAATGTTTGCTCTGGGTTTGAGTATGCCCAGATACAGAGAAGCCATACAAGGGAGGGACAGGGGGAAACCTCCAGTCCTTACACCTGCTCATGCATGCTACGGAGCTGAGTGTGTCTGAAAACAAGGGCTGTATTTGCAGTGTAGTGCTTGGAGAAAGTGGCTTTGTGAAAGTGGGGAGGAGTCAGGGGTGAGAGTAGACGGAGGCCTGCAGGGTTGATGGAGAAGCATCAGCTCCTCTCTTACAGCAAAGCATGGGGACACATGGTTAACTTAAACTACAAGGCAGGACTCACCAGTGCAAATTGTCTTATATAGTGCAACTTCTTCCTTGAGTTATACAGCTGGGTGCTGCCTGTCACAATATAAAGATCCAGACTGTCCCTTTTTACACAATACCTGTTCTCATGCTCATAATGAAGTACAGTAATAGCAAAACTGAAATATTTATTGTCCCCCTCAATAAAAAATAAAAAGCTTTCAGAGGAACCTTAAACCCCAAAATGAATACCCATGCTTACTTCAGTTCATAGGTGTTTTCCAGAACTGGAACATACCTGCCTCCAGAGCAACCCACGTGCTTTTCAGACAGCTGGAGCTCATAGATGCTCCATGCTACAGCACGTGGTGTATGGAAAGCCACAAAAGCCCTCATCTATTTTAGTGCTAAGTCTGCTTTTACAGTTTGAATCTCTTCATTTGGCAATGACTGTGGAAAGGGACAACTCACAATTACATTTTCAAAGATAGTAGAAGTAATCTCTGGGTGATGCCAGTGATAAGATGATGATATCTTCAACCACCCCAGCCACACCTGGAAGAGGTTGTTTGTCTGCTCTTCTGTCCCATAGTGCAGGTATCAGTGCACTTACCCAGACTGCAGGAAACCAAAACATGGGTTCCCTTCTGAGCAGTTTTAAACCCATATTGCAAGAGATGCCCCACCCTTTTGGTGGGGGCCTTCTTCCCTTCTAAAATTTGCACATTCACTGGGTAAAAGAGAAAGAACAACTCTGTGTCCTAATGATCCCAGTCCCAGTGTGTAGCTTGTAACTGTGGTATTTATGTTAGATATCCATCAAAGTGGAGCTGGAATCCAAGTCTCCAACAGCCAAGATCTACCTGTGAAGCTCTAGAGTCTTTCTGAAATTTGTCCCTATATTCTGGCCTGATGCAAAACTATCCCTCCTCGTAGATTATCAGAAGGAAGAAAGGATAAGGCAGTTTTGATGGCATAGGTGTTAGGGTTCAAATCACCCTCAAACAGAAGAAGAACCCAGAACTTGGGTCTTCTGAGTCCACACTAACCACTGAATGTGTGGATTAGGTGCCCAGCATGGTAAATAGTCACATTGCATGCACACCCTGCTGTGGATATAGTCCTTTTCTTTAAGGTAGTTCTTACATATTGGTGTTTTGTAAGTTTGCTAAAGCAGTACCAGCTGTGATCTATACTAGTCTAAGCATTTTAATGACTTTTGGCTAAACCTTCATAGCTAATAGTTAAATTGCCAAATGCTCCCTAAAACAAATATGCAAACAATTTGCTAGTTAATCATCTATCATAAATGGACGTACGCAGCTGCTGAGATATATAATTGCTGTTTCATCAGGGTTGGTACTTTATTTACATAATTCCCTTACTGATTTTTACATAGATTTTTTTTTTTCATAAAAACATGGAAAGCGAGAAATGCTAACATAATGTCTCATTAAATGCAGCATATTAAAGAGACAGTTCTGGTCACAGCTGGTGGATAACAATAGTGATTTTCTTTGATGTATTTTTAAAAATAATTGAAATTTGTATATCTGCATATTTATATATATGCATATATGCGCATGCATTGTTATATACTTATAAAAAATGTTTGTATGTAGAATAGGCATACAAATGTTTGTGTTAACATATTCAAATTAAAATCTGTTAAAAGTGCAGAAAATACATCTTTTATGCAAGTGAGAAAGATAAAACATGAGCAATAAAATATAAATCAGCATTTTTTTCTTTGATTCTGTTCAGTATTTTTGATTAAAGAGAATATCAGCTGCAGATAGAAACCAAGCCATACAAATTAATATGTTTTCTCAAAAAACATATTAAGTTGTTTGGGCAGGGGGGTGTTGCTTTTGGTTTGCC
>VZTL01071837.1:54595-74974 GCA_013400535.1 Scopus umbretta | reverse complement strand
CCCCCCCCCCCCCAAATCCCAATAAAAATGGAATAACACACTTTACTAGTGTTTTCTAGTGAAAGTGTTAGAAAAAAGAGATTGACAGCTTTCTGATTTTACGCCTCGTTTTCTTTGTCAGGCTCTAGAGAGCTGATGAAATTACTCTAAGCCTAGAAAACTTTAATGCTAAAATGATAGCTACTACAACTGTAGAAAAAACACTAGTGAGGAGAGTATCTGCAGTACCCAGGGCTGCTTTCCTTGAAGCATTCTTTTATTTGAATGGAAGGTCACACATACTAACTGGATATTGACAGTATTTGTATCAGAGAAGCAAGGTATGGAGAGTAAGAAAAATAGCATGTGCTTTGTAAGTTGTTTTTTGTTTTTTTTTTAAAGTTTGGTTTGCCCGCATTTGCTCTCTTTTCTATGCTCTGTTTTTCCAGATCCAGGTATGGAAGCTGGGAACATGTTCTAGAACAAGACTCCTCATTACATTGGTTGTTACATTCATGCCTTCAGGAAACAGTTTAAGCTCTCTCCTTTGTAAACTGTGCAATAAGGAAGCTGCAAAATGTCTGGACTCTCTGAATTTAGCAATATGATTGTCTGATTTGGTAAGTTCCAGCTTTTGTGTGGGTCTAGACTTTGGGAATATTTACAAGGAAGATATTTACATTCCTCTGTTTTGCCTCTTCACTGGCATTTCATCCTGATTCTTGAACTCCCTCTGCAATAACAAAATATTAAATAAGCTTCAGAACAATGCTGGAAGAAAACCATTGGAAAACATGGTTTATTTTACCAAACAGTAGAGCCAATAGCTCTGCTTTTTTTCTTCCCTTACCAAAGCTTTTTGATTTTCATCAGGAACAGCTGTCTTTCAAATGGGAGGTGAAAAAGCAGTCTGCAGTTCCCAACTGCTCTTTGCCTCTTTGGTAGAAAACTTAATTTCAGCTGAAGCTAATTTCTGTACATCTCTCAAAAAACCTGGACGGAGATCATCAATGTTTCACTGGCTTTCAGTCATTGTAACATCGCCTGAATTCAAAAAAAGAGGTTGAATAGGGAGTAAAGGGTTCTGTATTCTACTCTAGTATTTCCACATACCTAATTTTAATGTGCTGATCTCTAAATTATGTGCGTGTAAGGCCAAACATTCGGCACTACAAAACAATGCCAGAGTTGGCTCGGTTTGACTTTAATCTGGCCTCCTTGAAAATATTCCTCATGACAGTCTTTAACAGTATGATTGTTCTATTTGTTTGCTTCCCATTAGGTCTACAACTCTACTTACTTTCTGCTGCTCCTGTTCCAGGCCCCATGTACTTGCATTCCTGAAAATTTAGGAAGATTTTTTTGCCACCTCTCTCCTTTGAACTCATGAAAACATCACCTCTCCCTACAAAAGCTTGGGGATCATATTATATGATAATTAACATTATGACAGCATTTCATATGTGAAAAAAAGCAGCTCTCTGTGATTTCATTTGCAATTTCATTTGTCATTCATGGCAACCCTGACGTAGAAAATGAGAACCATAGACTGAAACCATCCTGCAGCCCCTTGTGTGACCCAGGACACATTTTCCATGTCTGGATGAAACAATCCTTCACAGTCTCTCATCCGCTCACCAGCTTTCATGCTATGAGCAATGCCCATCCTCTGATCTGAATGAGTTAGGGTGCCCACAGAAAAACGAGTGTGTAGTCACTTCTTTTGGAGCCCTATCCTCTTACGCAGGTATAAGGAGACCAAAGGCAGGTGCATCACACAACCTGAGTCTAGCATTTCCTCTCTTTTTGGTGCTTGACTTTGCAGTCTTGGTGTTCTTGTTAATTTCTTCCCTTTTTAAAAAACACAAAGCTGAAAATGTCCAAGTCATTGTCCGGACCATCTCAGGAGGGTTAGAGACTCCAGGTCTCTGGTAGTGGGTGACTTGAAGCAACCGATGGCAACAGCATCCTGAAAGGATTGCCATGGTGTTTTTATCAGTGGTTTCACAGGTATTTGCTGATAGCAGACTGTTGAGGCTCAGGTCTTGGGTCCTGTGCTGGGGAAAGTGTCTTACAGACTAGCGCTCCCCTTTCATCCTTCCCCCCATTTATCTATGGCACCTTTGCTGCCGTCTCCTGCCACTTGTCTTCTTCCTCTTCTGCTTCTACCTCTCATTAGTCAGAAGTGATACAGCTGGCAGCTGCAGTCATGGGAAGGACTTCTTTATCCAGTACGCTCTCACACGCTGGGTCTTTAAAGTTGCAGAGCTGGCAGTCTGAGCAGTTTGCATTGCTGAGCCTCCCAGTCCCCATCTGAACTAGTCCCTCCTGGGCCCACATGGGCAAAACAATATTTTTTTTTCTCCCCCCTAACCTCATTCTTGGAGCCAGGAGAATTACTTTTGCTGAAACTTTCTTCTAGAAAATCAGGCAGAGCCAGACACTCAGCATGATTTTCTTCAGTGCTTAAAATGTAAAAGTTCTAAGCAGCTGCAAATAAGATCTTCTGCCGTCTCTAACAAAAAGTTTGAGAGAGTGAGGGCGCATCTCTTCTGACCTGTCCAAGCTACCAGGTACTGAGGTAATGACTACCAGACTATTACAAAGTAAGTCCTCGATATAAGACATGCACTTGTGGATGTGGATTTATAGGTCTTGCAGACAAAATATTCTAATTTTTATTTTTCTTTGGAAGCCAATGATTTAATTCCTTTCAGTTTGTCAAGCAGTAATATGGACTTGAACCTTCGAGTCCTATCTCTTTTATTTTTTTCGTAACCCAGTGGGTCAAACTCTGTCCTTTAATGCACCCACCAAGTCCCACTAATGTCAGCTTTCCTTCAGAGGATGAAATAATATGATTTAGTCCCAGAAAGCAGACCTCAAAGTCAGAGGCTTTTATAAGCATGCTTCTTAGACCAAAGGCTTTAGCAGGTGGATTCTAAGGATTTTATTACGAGGAGCTTGACATGGAGTGGAAACCTTGAGCCATGAGGATGTGCCCTTTCTCTTGGCCAGGCCGTCATCAGATGTGGCAGATGCTGAGCTACAGGTCCTCTGCCTTTGTTCCAGCTGATATTGATGGCTGTTCACCTGCTACCAAGCAGGCTATGAAACAAAAACCTTTCAGCAAGTATCTTTTACAGTAAATATTTTTTCTAGAATTAAACTGTGAGTGAGGTATATAATACTAAGGAAAATATATTCAGGATTATACAAATTTAAATACCTATAGGGTATTTAAGTCTTTATATATGGTAGTGGGGGAAATGACTACTTTGTAATCAAAACCATACACTGTATTCCATTCTTGCACACTAGACCAATACCTTAATGAAGAAAAAATAAATTTAAAAAAATGCAGTGAGCTACTACCTGTTTATAGACTCCACAAACTTCAAGGTATATTCCTGCTAGTTTATGAGGGCTGACTTTATATTAAATGCTTTTAAGCAGTTATTTATTACCACATACACCTGCGTTAATAAAAACAACTGTCTTCAAAAGTGAAAAATGAATCCTAACATTGACTAGTACCATCGCTACATATAATAGTCAATGGAAATTTTCTGAGTCTTAATTGTAGTTAAAATATTAAAAGCTTTCACTTTCTCCTCTCCCAGATTTTTTCTGTTGTTTACAATAACATCAGATTTCTGCAGGTCGGCACCAAATAACACATCCCACACTCCTGTAGTAGCTTAGTAGAGGTTAAAACATCAAAAATTCTATCTCATCTTGTTAAGTATGCATCATATTCTGTCAATTGTACTTTTTCCACCTGTGGATGAAAATGGTTTTGAAAGTTTTCGTGGTGTTTCCTGTGAGAAGTGACTATTCTGTACTGTACATAGAAGTGTTTGGCATGCATGCTGGACCCTCAGTTATTGCACAGAGATGTAGCTTCACCTCTTTCACTGTCCTTCTTTCCCAGAATGTGCAGTGATATTTACTGATGACCAGGGGAAGGGCTTTTCTGCAGCTGAGGAAGCTACTTGCTGGTGGCAGCCCTCTGAGATCGGGGTCACTCTGAATACTCCCCAACACCCCCAGGAGCAGTGGCACTGCACGGTGCCTTTTCCACTCTACCTCACCCTCCCTGCACATAAAGGAGGTGAAGGCCACACTGCAAGGGGACACAGGCCAAGACCAAAGTAGTAGCAATGCTGTGCTGTAGCTTGTGCCTGGAGCCATGCAGATGTCTGGATTTCCTCCACCAGGAGAGAATAGGAAGGTTCAAGTTGCCTCTTGAAGGAATAAAGATGTACACAAAGCCATTGCTAAAGCAACTACTGAGACAGGTCAGGTTGCATTGTCAGCTACCTACACAGTACGAGGAGCTGGACACAGGTTTGTGGCCACAAACCCACATTTGTTGTAAGGGTCCTGAAGGAAGGCTAAACCCATTGTTCTTCTTTTTTTTTCTTTTTTATCCTCATCTGATTTCCAGTCAGTCCCCTTCTACAGTACCCTCCCTCAGAGGCTCGATTTTTTCAAAATAACAACCGTAGAGCACTATAGAATCCCTTAACAAAAAGAACAGTTACAGAGCCCTGTGAAAACTGGGTGCAATCCTCATTCATTTGCCTCCCTGTGCAATCGTTGCCTTACCTAAGGTTACAGGTTTCAGAAGATGTTAGGAGGTACATTACCTACTGTTGTCCAAGAGGGCTGGGAGAATATATTCCATCCTATTTCATTGTAATGTTGTCCTGTGACAGACATTTCACACCTCAGCATTTTATTAGGCAAAACGCATACCGGTTCAGCAGTGAACTCTTTCTGGGGAACATTTCCTAGTATAAGCCTGAGTGTGAGTGAAAAAGCTATAGATAGGGAATTGCCAACAAGTCAAGAGGAATGGGACACTATCAACATTCAAAATTCCCAACAATAATGGAAAAAATGCAAGAAATTTTATGGAAGGCATTATATAGATACAGATAGAAATTGCAGTGTAAGACACGGGAAGCACTATATTATATTTCTAGCATTAGAAGATGTAACTGGCTTGTCCTTTGCTCTGACATAGAAAGTTGCACTCTTCATGACTGTTGTCATCTTACAGTTGTAGGTTGTAAGCTGCAGAACTGTGTGCATGTGCATGTCTTCAGACAGCAGGCACTCCTCAAGAGCTGACCTGCTTCCTCATTCCACTTTTTTACCATTGTTTACATTCTTGTGCAGATAATATTTATTTGAATGTAGAAAAAAGATGAAGACAGGTTTTGTTACAATCATAGTCCTACAGGGTGAGAAGTCAATTCAAGAAATACTCTAGCCACCTTTCTATCCTCTCCATCCCCCAAAGCATGCTAAATGCATGTGCCATCCCTGCTGCTGGAGACTTTGTGATTCATTCCTTGCAAATCTAGTGTTTCATTATTATTATAAAATGTTTTCCATTACTAGGGGTGACTTCTGTGCTGTCAGAAAGAGCCTTTTTTTCTGCAGTTGCATTGACTTGTGTTCAGCAGCACAGTCCTTATGCTCCACCTGGCAGTTTTTCTGTGAGCCCCAAAATGGTGCTGCCCTGAGCAAAGCGCCCCACTGGACATCCTTCATAAGCAGCTTGTTGGTGTCCTCCTCCTGCTCTCTCCTGCTGCTGCAGTGGCTGCAGCTTTCCATGAAGCATCTCTGGCCACAGCTGTTGGTTGGGGCAGCCCTGGCCTCCTGCACTTCAGTACTCTCGGCACTGGCTTGAGTTGTCAGTGAGTGTGAGGTGGATCATGGAATACTACAAGCATTTCTGAGTTTGAGCCTCAACAGGCCATAGGGAAAGAAATGCAAGGGGACAAAATTCTGGTGCTTTTGTATCAGTTCACTCATTCTCTCTCACAGTGTAAAAAAACCTACTGCATTTACAAGTTGGACAGCAATACAACCTCTTTCACAGCATCCATTGTCCCTCTTTCTTCTCTTGCATGTGTCTGTATGGCCAGGTAAGCCATGCCTGCTTCCTCTGGAGGCACATTTGGGTCACTGCTGTTCAGCAGCATCAGAGCTGGTATTGCAGATGCTTTAATGGGTTTAAAAACATCTTTTTTTCCCTGTTCCTTCTATACTTCCTGGGTAGGGATTGAATCAGAAGTACTGAAATGCTTCCCAAGAGATTTCCAGTAACACACTGATGCCTTTCCAAGACTTCACTGCCAGTAAGAGTCAGGTGAAGTCTGGGCCAATATCAATGTTTACAGATTTTTGAGTGAGCTGAACTGAATTTCCCAAGCTAAGCTGTCTTGTGTTCACTGCAACACCTGCCTATACAAAGCCACTTTTAGTTCTCATGCCCTCATGTTTTCTAATATCTTCTCAATCATTATGGCATACCTCTCACAGTGGAAGGACTGACAGAAAAATTGGCTTTGGTCATGTGAGATAGTAATTTTTTAATGGGAAATTTAGGCAACAAAAGGTACTGGGTGTGACTCACTTGCTTAGACATAAACATCTAAAATAGGTCAGAATTAAATCTGAGCTAATTGCCCTGGGCTCCCTTGCTAGTCTAGGGTGCAATCCCCCTTACCCTAGAGCAGGTGTCAGAAATGGGCCAGTTCATCAGGTCCCAGCAGTTTCTCTCTGATGGCCACCAAGACAAGGCAGGGTGGCTAGCTCAGAGGTGCAGTATAGATTTCCACAGTTAGATGAGATGAATCCTAAAAAATAAAACTGTCAAAAGCTGTCTTCTGGTAAAGAATATGGTGAGTCAGTACACTGAGAATCAATTAATAGCAATTCTTTGGGGATTTATTCTCTTTCCCACCCACTTCCTTTTTGTCTGTCCTAGCTATATAGCTATAAATAGAGATGAGTCGATGAGTGCCTGAAGCAGTCACTTATCAGTGTAATCTCAATGAAGTGTACAATTAATTTCAGTTTCAAAAATGCCAATGGATTGTAATTTTCTCATTGTGACTGAACAACTGCAAAACATTTATTAATTCTTGCACTGGCATACACAGGCAGTTAGCCGTCGTGCATACTCACCTCATTAACCTTCCAGTTAGTGGCCGAGAGAGGAATCTTCCTGTAAGGGTCAGTCTGAAACATTAGTTCATTTCAGCTCACACATCATGGATTCTCTCTTCACTCCCTTCTTTTCCCATTTGCAAACTTCATTATTTCCCCACGGAAGACACAGGTTAGGAACCTGGTGGTGTGCTGTGAGGCTGGGTCATGGCAGCCTGTGCCTCCTGCTCATCCCAGCAATGCAGGAGTGACCCGGGGCTGGAAGGACAGTGCATGGACAAAGTGAGCTCTGCTGAGCATGGGCTGGCACTGCCTGCAGGTCCTGCAGAATTTTCTCATGTTGTCTTCACCTAGGAAGAAGGGTCTGGATGTGTGTGAACCTGAGGAGGGTGGAAATTACCTTAGTGGTCCAACAGGCATGGTAAAAATACTCTGACTGGTAAAATAATGTTGCTTGTCTGTTATAGCCTTTCCTTCCTCACATAGCTCATTGTGGGAAAGCAAATACAAACTGATTGGAAATATGATTCTCATTGATCTTTAACTGTTTCTGACACTACAGATCAGGATTTGGAAGTTCTGTGAGTACTAAACCATCTAATATTTGCATCCTATCTCATTGCACTTTTTTTTAATTCATTCTCTTGGGACAACAGGTCAAGAACAGCACAAAGTGTGAGGGAGTGCAATCAGCTGAATCATTGAATTGAAATTCTTCAGTTACAAAATCTGAGAGTAAAGAATATAATAAATGCAGTAGATAATAATAATGATAGCAAGAAGAAAGATCTAATATTTTCCAAAGGAGCAACAGTTCCATTTTTCACTTTGCATTTGCTGCTCCCACTGAAGGCAGCATAAAGTGCAAAACAGGTTTACTAAAGATAGATCATGCTGAAATAACATAATATCCTTCTTTGACAAGGTAATAGGTTTGTTTTAAACAAAATGAATTTTTTAACAAAAGAATTGTGGTAGAGCTCATTTATCTGGTTTTCAAAATGCAGTTGACATTATGTCACATAGAAAACCAGCAGTTAAGATGAAGAATGTGGAGATAGCAGATGAATTCTGAAATGGATAGTGAGCTGGCTTGGAGGGTGATGGCAAAGGATCCTGCTGCAAGGAAAAGTACCAATGAATAGCTGCCATATGTGCCTGTGAAAGCTTAGTCTCAAGACTGATCTTGCTTCGCATTTTCATTAATCATTTTTGCACACAAAACAGAATGGGATGATGAATGATACAGAATGAGAAGAGCTCAGCTCTGAGAAGCAGGAAATGAATGCTGTCATGCAGACAGACCTGAATAAATTCAATCGTACAAATGCAAGGCTGAGTCTGATATAACACAGACTCCTGCTACAGGCTGGCAATGGAAGAGAGAGATTAGTTGATCATGCAATAGTAGAAGACATTGGGAAAAAATAAAATGCACTTATAGGGACATATCAGTTCCCATATTTCCAATAGAAGTGGGTAAGTACTAATGCCATGTACAAGCCACTGTTGGGACCTTGCATAGAAAATTGCCAACAATTGCAGTCATGCTAAGACAAATTCAAGTACGTATGGTCAGAGAGGGACTACTAAAATGAATGAGGAAATCAGGTCCTTGTAACAGAAAAAGAAACTGAAAAATCTGCAATTACTGAGCTTATCATTGCCTGTGCCAGGAAGGCTAGGTCACCCTCTGGAATTGTCTTTTAGAGTTACTGGCTGCATTTCAGTGGCCCTTTTGTATTGCAGCATTTAGGCACCTCTTTCCCCTTCTGTTTGATTGGTGACCAGCTGATCAACTGCAGTAGGTATCATCTGGACAGCGTGGGATGTTGGGTAGTGTGGACTGGTGGCATGTGTAGTAATAGGAGGAAAATTATTATGCTGAGGTAAGAAGACAGAGGGAAACATAACTTCCAAAAGCCTGTACCACGGCTCTCCTACACCCCATTTCATTCAATATTTCATGACACATACCAGTTGCTGGACTGGTTCTTTATCTGGTGAAGTGACAACTTTCCAAGTTCATTTTGGAGTCTGCTGTCACTTTCGACACCACTCAGAAGACACCTTCAGTCTTCATGCTAGAGCTCATTCTTGAGGGCCTTTTACATTTTTTTGAAGTAGAGTCATCCAAATTAGGAAAGCAACAAGACCACAGAGCTGAAGCAAACAATCACATAGCTCAATGGCAAGTTTCTGTAAGTATTGTGCAATTAGTTTGTAATTACTTTATAGAAAATTCAGGAAAATAGAAAAATAAGTAAACATTTTGACTTACTGGCACTCAATTTCTGCATAGGGGTAAAAGCTGTTAGAATGTATTTCATAAACTCATCTACAAAAAGTAATCTTAAAACATTACAAGAAAAATTAAGAACATCAGCAAACAGAAAGACTCCAGAGGCTCTCTAGACATAAAACCTGACACTATTTTACACAACTGGTAGCAAGTTCTGTTTTTTAAGACAAATGGAAGACTACTGAGAAATATTTTTTAATTGCTTTTTCTTTTGTCATGTCTTTTTACAGCTTCCATGTTATCTTTAGTTTCAAAATCCAAACAATTCTGTTATTCGTACAAACATAAAATAATGAGTTTCTCTAACTTAAACAAACCAGACAGCAATCACAGCCCTGTATATACATTTTACATTCTTGTGTCTATTTTCTATGGTGGTATCTAAAATAAAAAGATAATAAGTACGTTTTCCAAAAAAAGTCACTTCAGAGGGCCATGAGCTAGTAAAAAGTTGAACTCCTGTTTTCTTTGTAAACACAAAATGGAAATTATTTAGGAATTACAGGTATTCTATAGGAAAATATCTTTTGCAGTTACTAGAGTCAGGAAAATAGCAGTAATTGCACGCTCTCAACTGCTCTGGTCTTCTCTAGCAGCTAGGAAGGAACGAGTTGTTCCCATAATGATGTTAGGTGTCCAGCTGTGTCCAGATAGTGGGGAAATGCCCGTGGAAAAGCCCTTCCAAGCAATGTGCTAAGCCTTCTAAGGGTCATTTCTCCCAGTCATGGATGGAGAGCTGTGAGCATTTGTTCAGCTGGAAGACCCTGAAAGGTCTTGTGAGACATACAGTGTTTTGTCTGGCTGTCCTAACTGAGGTTAAATGCTGCCCACGTAGCATTATTCATTCAAAGATTTCAAAACACTTTCCAGTGGTGAGATGGATAATTGCCTTCCTCACTCCTTCACTTTTGCAGAAAAGAAGCCTCAAACAAAAACAAAAAATGGAGGTCCAGAGGTTGATTTACTCAAGCTTGAGTGGTGAAGACAGTCATGATATCTTGAGTATTAGTTCTCTGTAGACTATTTCCTGGTGCTAATCCCACTCCAGTCATGAGGTATGATGTTAATGTTGGACAACAGCTAAAACAGGGATTCTATGCTATTGGTGTTACGCACCAGTTCAAACTCTTAAGCATTGAAATCACAGAAGGAATCATTTGTCTCTTTGCCCTTTCAGTCTTAAACCATAGAATTGTTTAGGTTGGAAAAGACCTTTAAGATCATCAGGTCCAACCATAAACCTAACACTGCCAAGTTCACCACTAAACCATGTCCCTAAGTGCCACATCTACACATCTTTTAAATACCTCCAGGGATGGGCACTCAACCACTTCCCCGGGCAGCCTCCTCCAACATATCATAACCTTTTCAGTGAAGAAATTTTTTCTAATATCCAGTCTAAACCTCCCCTGGCACAACTTGAGTCTGTTTCCTCTCATCCTATTACTTGTTACTTGGGAAAAGAGACCAACACCCACCTCACTACACCCTCCTTTCAGGACATTGTAGAGAGCAATAAGGTCTCCCCTGATCCTCCTTTCCTCCAGACTAAACAACCCCGGTTCCCTCAGCTGCTCCTCATAAGACTTGTACTGAGTTTAAATAACTCAAATACATTGTTTTAATTAATGAAATACATTACCCCCTCCCAAAAAAAGCCCTAGGTGTGATGCAAAAAAGCAATTAATAAATTATTCACCTCAATGCTATGACTTTGTGCATTAATACATGAAGCCTCTGACCCCCTACAACATGAATGTTTTAGTGATTAAAGATACTTTCTGGCATAAATAGGTCAAATGCAGAGCTCTGGAGCTTCCTTCACCATCTGAATCTGAGTTGGTAGTCTTTCTCTCCCTAATTATAAAATCCCAGAAATTGAGGGGAACACAGAGAAGCCTGACATCCTATAAATAACACATAGCAATGCTTGGCTTCTTTGGGGTTTCTCAGGTGTTGCCATGTTCTGAACTGTGCAGCCAGCATTCTTCATACATTAATAATCAAGAGGAGAGACATTAAAGAAGAGGAAATATGTGAATAATACAAGAGACAAGGGAAAAATAATGAAAGCAAATGTCCTTCACCTGACATTGGGCATGATCATTCTGTCCCTGTGCAAATAAATTTCTGGCTTCAGGTTTGGTAATGAGGCAGTAAGTTGCTTATAAGTGCTACTGAAGGCAGATAAAGACAGCTGCACTTCCAGATAGCTGGAGTTCTATTTTACATAGTACTGCAGAATTAAGCCCTTTAAGATAATAGTAAAAAATGAACAAGGCCTCTTAGCTTCACTGTGTTATGCGGGGTGCCTGGCATTCCCTGGCATTTCGAAAAGCTGCAGTAAAGCAGCTTGAAAAAACTGAAGCTGCAACCTCCCTGCACAACTCACCCAAGTCCCACCTCTGTTGGGAGGGCTGAGTCCCCACCCGTAAGGACAGATTGCAGCTGTCAACAGCCACAGCGAAAAGGTGCTTTAATCAGTTTGGTATACCCTGATCATTTAGTATCTTTCTCTAATGCAGAACCAAGTCCTTTCTTATTTGTTCTTACTCCCTTGCTGTCCTATTTCCCCGCAATGAGAATTCCCCAAGCTCTGTTGCTGGCACTGGCTGCTTCCCAGAGGTAGACAGGCAAGCTATTAAATTCATCAGCACTGGTGTGCCTACAGCTCACTTGCATGTTTTGCCCCCAGGTGAGGCAAAGCAGGAACCCTAAAGATCTCTTTCACTTTCCTACCTTGCCCCCACTCTGCCTCTGACTGCTTACCCCTCAGATGCAGAGGTACCAAGGCTAGTGGTTATGTCACGATGTGGGATCAGCACGTGGGGTAAGTGTTGCACTTCAGTAGCTTTATTTACATATGAATATGATTTAATTTGTCAGAGAAGGCAACTGAGGAAGAAGTCAGGTGAAGAATACAGCTTCCCTGTGCCAAATGTGGTCATTTGAAAATTGCGGTTCAAAATCACAGCTACCTTTTGTGTGATGTGATTACAACTTTTCAGACGCAGAGCCCTAACCCTGAACTACCCAACCACACTTTTTAAATTTAAATGGTTTTGTCTGATGATAAGCTTAATCTAATCTGACTTCAGATGTCTAATAGTTATCCTCATTAAAAAAAAATCACTATAATCAACCTAGCGTAATGTGCACCTGCAAAAGATCATTCATCCCAACTATTTGAATGTTTATCAGAGGAGGGGATGATTGCTCTATTTCATGCCCTCTTCACTGACTTTGGAGGTAGGGGAGATGCCTAGCTTAGTTTATATGGCTGTTAGACCTCCAGGGTCTGGTGAGATAAATTGCATCCCACGGTGGCCAGGTGGGAACTCCAAGGGAACAAATCTCAGACTCTGTGTGCTCTTCAGTGTGCCTGAAACTCGCCCACATCCCAATGACTCAACATAACATCTGGTATATGCCACATATTTAAATGATGTTTAAAAGCAAAAGGCAATGCTTACAAAGAAAGTACAATGTCAACACCAGAATAACAGTTAACACAGATATATTTTTAAAAGGGAAAACATAGATTTGTCCTGCCTTTTCTTTAACTGAAGTTTAAAGAAGCACATATATCATACCGGATCCATGTACAGAAATTCTCCTTGTTGGTTGAAGTTGCACAACCTGTCGAATCATGCTCAGTTCTGCTAACGTTCAGTTATAAGTAGTGAATAAATCTTCTTAGAAAAACAATAAATCCTTTTAATTATGAGAAATCAGTCTGGGAGGAGAATATGTATTCTGACAGAGAGAGAAAAGAAAGAAATGCTGAATTATAAAATAAATATTCCACTTGATCCCAACACAACTGTAATCTTTACTGGGAGTGACCTTCTTGGAAAACTGTGCCACTTTTATTTAGAAATAGGTTAGAACTACAGAAAGTGAATACAGATTTTTGGGCACCACTGGTTGGCACAGTGCACATCAGGGTTTTGGTTTAACCAACTATAGAAATAGAGTCCGGTGACAAGTATCTATTTGCATGCTAAATATGGATTTGTACAAATAAATGATAGATTACATATAAGCACTCATCCATACTAATCTGTCAAAAAGCTGTTCATGCCATATTTTACAGGCGTGCTTTTGAAGTCAAGCTAAAAATATTATCCTTTTCCCATCTAGCCTTAAATGACATGCAAAGAAAGTAAATGACCATCTTTCTATTTGAGTGAAGAAACGTATCTTTGTCATATTAAAAACCCTACACTGTGACTGTATTTTTGGGTGACATGCAGGGGCTCCATTCTGGCAGCAGATGGGAAAGTGTCAGGAGTGCCAAGTGGAGACCATGAAAAGTTCAATATAATATTTTTGGCTGCCCATCTGAAATCTCATGTGAATCCTTGAGTATTGAGCAAATTGGATTTTGTAATTTGTTCCTTCCTACTCAGCTCAAGCAGAAACTCCAGCAGTCTCCAAAGTCAAATTTGGATTTACAGGACAATAGTTTCTGTCTTCATTTACACAGACTTGCTGGGGTTTTTATTGACAATTATAGCCTGTGGATAAGCTACCCTTTCTGCAGTTACAAAAGGGTACAATGTAATACCTATTCTGCATATGGTTAAGAGACTTAATATTCTAACGTTTTCCTTTCTTCTCTAGCTTCATGCCATGCCTCAAAAATGTTTATATCCTCTTTTAGTGAGTCATATGCCTCAAAGTCAGAAGAAAAAAACATGACAGTTTGTAAGCTCTCATAGGAGTAATCCATTAATAAAATGGCTATGGATTTCCATCCAGTATGCTGCCTGTTAGCTGGTAGTGCTTTACAATGCGGAGATGTGGACGTTTCCTGCACAACCAATGAAGATCTCTGCATTTTGTGAATGGTGAACAGACAAATGAAGTAACTGTTGAATTTTCTGTTATGAGAGAAGCTCAGTGTATCACCCAGTATTTAAAAGCATTTGATCTTTAGTGACTACTGAAATTAGATTCCACGCGAAGCATGAACTTGGCAATGCAAGCATTTCCGATTACATGTCTGCTTTCATGCTCAGTCCCGTCTACCAGTTCTCATTTGTGAGTGCACTCACTTCCCAAACCTTGGGCTACGTCAACCAGAATAACATTATTTCCCCCCTTTTTTCAATGATGAATGTAGTTTAAGGAGCATTCATTATGGTTTTTATTCTTCCTTGTAATAGGACTGTGCTGGCACTAGTCATTGAATTTCAAAACAGGTGGCTTTTTGTATTTTCTTCCTCCTGTTCACCCTGTTCTCCCACCCCCTCAATTCCTTTCTTTGAGTGGAGATCTGCCACTTCTTTGTTCATGAGTAATGTGCTGGTTTTAAGGTCAATTAGTATGTAGCATCAAAAGGGGGTTGTCAGGTGTTGTTACCTGAAGCTCCCCCTCTCACTGAAAACACTTTTATATACTGCTTCTTGTCTATATCGTGAAACCTAGTCAATAGCTAAAGTAAATATAGTATCCCAAAGTGGAGTCTATCATATTTTATAAATGAGATATGAAGGTCATTTGTCATTTCCAGCTATGGGACATAGGTTTGCAAAGGCATTTGTGCACCAATGCCCCAGAAAGGGAGATAAGAGGATGTGTTAATGGAAGTATGATAGCTTAGTTTTCATTCTCTTTTCACTAAAACAGGAATATCAGGGAACTGTGTGGATGTCTGTATTATAAAGAACAACAAAGAAAACAAAGATATTTTGATTGCATATTTGATTGATTTTTGAAAAGCTTCAGGAGTGGTTAGAAAGAGAGGCAGCATTAGAAAGAAATCTGCGAAATGAGATTGTATCTGATACAGATGATGCAAAAGAGCTAGAAAGCATTATATGAACATCTGACTTTTTCAGTGAATGTTCTGCATTAGCAGTGGGTTGTAAAGAATATACTCAGAATCCAAAAATATTATCTAAGAGTATAAATAGTCACACAGGAGAGAGAAATAGGTTGGAGGCAGGGAGGCAGAAGAATAGTGCTTCTGGACAGGTAAACTTGGGTAATAAGAATCAATACTAGCTGCAAATTACTGGGTTTATATTTTGGCCAAATGTTTATTAGTTTTCATTTGTTAATACTTAGTATGCAGTGGTTTCTATAGGACAAGAATATTTCCCTGTACCTTGAATAAGAGTTAAAAATAATTCAGAAATACATGGTATTCATAAAGAATATATCTTTCCTTAACAGACTCTGTCATCTTGATAACCAAATATTAAAAGGAATTTTTACACACATTTTTTTCACCCATAATTTTGATTTCTATCAGGCAATTGGCACTTTTTAATTCTTTCAGTTGAGAATTACTATCTAACTAATATGACTAATATCAGTTCTTTTTTAAATTTAAATCATTGTATTGGTGATTAGGAAAAATAAACAGTCTAATCACAAAATAATTGAGTTTTAAATTGTGGAGAGGAGAAAACATTAAAGCAAATATCAAAGTCAAACTAAGAATTAACAATAATTGACAACTTCAGAGGATGACTTGATAAAGTTATAAGCTAACATCCCCTTTTTCATCTTCTGTTGCTTCATATCCTGGCTTTTAGTTTCCCCTGAGCTATCTGGACTGAACTGAGCATGCCAACATTTTTTTAAATGGACTAATGTACAAAATAGTAGAGGTAATATGTAGAAAGTTACATGGCCAATGAAGCAGGCAGTGGCAAAAGTCGGGGTTTATTGTGGCTTTCAGCTTCTTTTTTGAAATTTCAGGTAAAAATGCTGTACACACTGTTTGCAAGTACAAGATGTCCACTGTGAAATTGCTCCCTTCTACCCTGGTGCAAAGCATAAAGAGTGGGAAAAGCGGAGCCTTGTGTACTGACAGCAATAGCGAACAAGCACAGCCCAGGGCTCAGGAATGTCACAAACAGACAGTAAATTCACTCTTTCCAAGGCATAGTCACCGTCACTTTCTAGTTACAACCATCTACATACTGGCGTCTTTTCTGGGTATGATTTCTTCTGTAAAACCAATGGTAAAACATGCACTGTGACACCTCAGATCCCTAAAATCTTCGGCTGTCAGAGTATACTTATATTTTCTCTTACTATAAAAGATTAGATTTCAGATTCACATGGGTTTTTCAGATCCTGCTTGTATAAAGTGACCATTAAAAATCAGAAATAAATATTGCATGCCTCAGATAAAATCCTTTAAGGTCGTTTACACTGTAAATATTAATAGGTGTGATATAAAGTACGCTTACTGTCCAATTACACTGCAATAACTGCCTGGTTTATACCAGAGGTCTGAATGCATCATGCAGAGACTTAATTGGCAGTATTAAACTTTGTACTAATCTTTGAAATTAGTCATGTTTTTGAACATTTGCTCATTTTATGAGCTATATAAACACAGGAAGATCCAGTCATTTGCTTTAGCTCATTCCTGACTTTTTCCCAAAATTTTGAGCTTTGATTAATTATAGTTGCTTTTAAAATCTTCAGTTTGGAAGACTTTGCATATATTTTTTTGGAATGAAATTGTTTTAAGCAGTAGTAAAAACATTTTAGCTGAAAACTCAAGATAACATCTTAATTTATACAAAAGTAGTAAAAAACTTGTAAAAATTCCAGAATTTAGGGTAATTGCTTACTGTTTCCAAGCAGGTTCTGTAGTAGCTAAGAGTACTGTATATATGCTGGCATTAAAACCAGACACTCTGAGAGTAAAATCCTTCAAGACTGATAGCAATTTGTTTAACATTTTCCAATGCTAATCTAAGAAACTCCCCTTTAAAATTATTTCTAAAATATGTAAACAATAGATATCCCTTCCAGGTTGTGCTGAAATATGTATGAGAGGAAGGAATGAAATGGAATGGCAGAAGATCTGATTTACTACGCTTGTTACAGTTGTGGATACTATGACCGAGTTATATAAATAAATGACTCACTGCAGAAAGGTCTAAATTTTATAAGCCAATACAACTAGCTAAAATTAATGGCTTTTTTTTAAAGGCCATTCTATCATGTCTAGGTGTATTGCAGGCAGATCTTTTTATTGATGTTCTTAAACTCAAATATGTATATTTTGTCCTAATATCTAATGTCCATAGGCGTGTATATTTGAAAATTATTGTCTTAATATAAGATGTCATGGGTCATGCATAGTGTTTTCCAGATCATTAAAACCAGCCAGACCACAATTACCAATTACTAAATGAGGTGGGTCACAGTGCTTCAGAGTAAGCTCATGCTCACTCTAATGGATCTGAAAGCTACGTCATCTGCCATAAATATATATGTGTATATTTAAGCACACAGTATAGCAGTATGCAGAGTGCAGGAACACACAGCAACACAAAACAAGCCTGTGCTGGCTGAAAGAAGAGAGTAGGTGACCCAAAAGGATTATACTTTGTGTTTTCTCATCTGTATTTGATGTGTTTTATTTTTATTCTCCATGCTCTCCCTGTAGTACAATTCTTTTAAAAGTATTTTCTTAATTTACTTTACTTTTCTGTAATTGAATCAAAAATAAACTGAATTTCTCCAGTGAATTAATAACTACCTACCATTGTGCAGTAATATATAATTAACATAAAAAGAGACTTATTTAATTGTTTATTATCCCAGAAAAGGAGGTAAGTATAACGTAAATAAGAGTTGGTATGTCTACATATCCTGTTTTGCCCTCAAGGATTGACCTCATTCTTAGTGGTTGGATATATAAGAAGGAGACACAAATACTTACGACATTCCACACAAGAGATGTAGCAAAAAGAAATAGCTTGAATGGACATCAGTGCTAATATCCCGGGAGATAAAGCTATTTTTATAAAGCTGTCAATTGTGATGTCTAAAGGATGCATAAGGATCAAAGTTTCTGCCAATAATGCCACATACCTCAGAGCATCCTCAATTCTCCCCTAAAATCTTCTGCTCTGTAGTTCTTGGAACTCAATTGCTCCAGGTTAATTACAAGTTCAAGGACAAATGTTTTGAAAAAACGAGATCTCAAAAGAAAATCTATGGTAACAGATCCACAAGCAATTACTCTGTGGATGGCAGTAATTAAAGACCCACTCCTTCCTTTGGGCCCTAAAATTAAACAAATAAAAAATCACTCTGCTCCACAAATTAGTGCCTAACTCCTTGGTGCTACCACTGCACTGTAGAGGTGATATTAGGTATTTGCATTTCCACCAAGATGTGGTTACATGTGCAGTTCTGAGTCCTAAAAAATTGTGTGTGCTAGAAAACAGACTGCGTTCATTGCATGTCTGCTTAAAAAAGGTTTCAGAAGCATTTCTTTGAAAGATGTAGGGGGCCATATTCTGTCCTGAATTATACTAGTTCATGCTCAGTGATACACACCTATGTGGATCTGATCCAGCAGAAGGAATGTGACAAAGAATGAATGCTCTGATTTGGCTGGAAGGATCTCTGCCCAACGTTCTTGTTTTACAGACATTAATAGAGAAATCATTCCCTTTCTGCATCTACTGAGCAATGGCTTCCCTCTGATAAAAAGTGCTAACTGTACTATTTTTGTCTGGTCTCAGAGTTAGCAAAATGTGAAATATTTGCTGAAGAAGAAGCTCAGTCATCAAAACTCATTGCATCAGAAATATATTGCCATGTGGGTGTCATTTTCTCCTGAAATGTTAAGAGGTGAAAAGCTAGTGCTTTTATCCAGCATGCCATCCAGTCATCTGAGCAATTACTTGCTTAAAGCAAATGATGTCTAGATACCGGAGGAAGATAAAGTTAAAAGTCAGTTCATTAAAAATATATTTCTCCTCAAGAAATGATTTGTTTTTTTGAAGTAAATTGAACATAAAGAGTAGGAAGGAAGAAGAAAAATGTGAAATTTTATCATACCATTTTAAGTTTGATTATGTCACAGAGAAAGTAAATGGCAATAGAGTATAAAGGAATCTAATCCATAAAGGAAGAGAAAAAGGTTAAAGAAGTCAACAGTAATTAAATGGTGATTGAAGCCGAAAGAAAATTGATCTGTGTTAGCTGAAGGCCATTCTTGCCTTTTGGGATGTTATGCATCGGTGAAGAAGGGAAAGAAAGGTTTGTCTTTTTTTGATATGGAAATACATGTCACATCTTCTTAGCCTATAGTGCTGTGACTCAAGACTGCACTGAGTTTCTGGTACACTGATTCTAATGTCCTACGCATGCTTGTGGGTATTGTATAAAGATAAGATGCTCTAACAAAGCTTGGCAAGGTCAAAAGGCATGAGAGCTTCAGCAGTTTGCATGCTGTTTTGTCTTGGGGCAAAAAACAAAAGCACCCTAAAGCAAATGAATCTAAATATAGGTAGCACTGACGCATCCATGTAAAAGCTGTGTGATATCCACAACTTGGGGATGCAATGATCCACCCACCACAGATTCAAAGTCTGGCTGTTTGGCCAACTCTTCTGGAAGGATACTCAAATGTGCTGGCATGAATTGGCACGAAAGGAACATAGATACACACTGAACTGCATGGAGAGGTTTTAAAAAAGGCAACAGCACCGCCAAGTACTTTAAATTTTGGTTAAGTGCCTGAGAGGATGCATTGATTAGCTTTCTGTCAAGGCACAAAGAAATAAACCTAAATCTATGACTCTGCTCCAGATAAATACTATAAATAACCAAAGCATCGGGTAATGCCACTGTAAACAGTAGTTTCCAGGAGGAAAGAATCCACTTCATAGAAGTCTTCTATTCTTGCACAGGTCAGTGCCACTTCCAGGCACCAGAGCCTTACAAGACAGGATACGGACCCTGTCGTGGGACGCTGAGCACAGGCTGTAAGCAAGGCTCAGCTGCACAGACCAAGACTTTGTGGACTATTGTTTATGACAGAATTAAAAATGAACTATGGCAATGAGTTGTAAAACCAGTAATATTTACTAATTAGAGACCAAATCTTGCAGTGATTGTTTTGTCACAATCTCTGTTGACATCACTGGGAGTACTGAGTGGGTAATGAGTCAGTACAGCATATTTTGGCCATAGCTATGGTGATTTGTGAAATAAGTGGATTAAAATGAGAAAATTAAGTAATTTGCATTACTTAAAGAATAACAGACAACTACTAAATGTTCTGAGCTACAGTTTTTATGAGCTTTTTGTCACTAGAGAGAGCTGTAGATACATGCAATTAATAACATTTATGT
>VZTL01071837.1:30606-54579 GCA_013400535.1 Scopus umbretta | reverse complement strand
CATTTATGTTAAAAAATACATTAATTCCTCCCTCAGTGAAGAATTAGGACAAATAACAAATAAAATATAACAACCTTTTCTCTCATAAACCACTATTGGGAATCTTTCCCTTCTGCAGTGAATATGGCCCTAGCTGCCTGCCATCATGTTCTTTGAGCTTGTCAAGTATAACAAAGTTAAGAATCATTTGAGAGGGCCACTTCAAAAAGTAGCTCAGAAAGGAGAGTCAATTTATTATTAAAAGGCATTAGCAATCTATATTTCTCACAACTAGCTTCCAGATGCAGGAGAACAGAGACATTTTCCATTTAGTTTAAGACCACGATGAATATCAACATTCAGGTTTCCTCCAGTTATGATGACAAGTTTTCAGAGAGTTCCTTCTGTCATTTCTGGGTGTGCTGATACCTTAATTGTAAATCCAGGCCATTCACTCAAGTGCAAAAAAATCTGTTAAACCAAGGCTCAACAAATGGCTTTGAGCTTGTTTTAGTTAAAGTCAATATAAATTTCCAGTGTTTTCCAGTGGTCATAGAAATATTGCTTCTTAACTTTATAATTAAGGATTTTTAATATTTCAGTCAGTCTTTAATAATAACATGTAAGTAAAATATTGTGTCCTGTCTAACCAGCTGCTTAGGTACAGGCTTCATTGTGCAGTTCTTTTTTGCATTGCAGATCACTTATTCCTTTAGTTTCAGCAAATTCTCCTTTGCATATGTTAGTGTTGTAAAGGCCCCAAGTCCACCTTCTAACTGCTTTTTAGGACACCCAGTCCATTTTGCCTTGATGCAGTTCAGACTGAAGTGAGAGTATTCTAGGACATATTGCTAAAAGGATATTCATGATATTTTTTCCCATGAGAAAGAAATAATAGTTAAGCTATGAGCTACGAGGTCAAATTAGGATTGATTCAGCCTTAAATTCTCACATTTAGACATTAAAGCCACAGGAACTTTTTATATTGATTTTCACTGTATGTAGGGCTGGTGAGACCTGAAAATTTTGGTGCGAAAATTTTAGGCAACCAGAAACTTCAGGCATCCATTTATATTCAGACTCTCCAAGAAGAGCACTGTGTAAATGGAGACTGTCCAGTGTGCTGGCACCTTTGGGGGAGATGTAGTCATGCCTAGTGCCAGCAGCTCGTGAGGCACGGAGGTGACAAGGACTCTATGAAGCTCTAGCACAGGAGGACCTTGGCCTTTTTGCATATGTATCATACGGCGCAACTTGCTAATTCCCTGCATGTCAGCCATCATAACTGTTCATGAGCTCACTCTTAGCTTATTTCAATGTGCAATGTGATTTCTTTTGAGGTTTAAAATAGCTCACATTTGCTATGCACAGGTGGTTTATGGTAGTACAGAGCATACAAATGATCCATAGCTCCTCTGACATTGGGTTTTCTATTCACCTGTCTGAATGCAATCACCTACTGCGCCGGCAGGTACTTCTAAGCTCATCACCGCGGGCTCGCTGTATAGACCACAGAATGTACTGTAGACCTCTAAAGTGGGTCAGATGAATCATTCCTTAAAAACTCCCTTTTTGTCTCTGCTGAGCACAAGAGGAACTGAGGATGACTAACTCAGGTGTAAACATCTACATTGCAAATGCTTAAAGTTAGGTGATATAAATCCTGGAAGTAAGGATGAGTTAAAATGGTAGGCAGCAATTCAGTGGGAGTTTTGAGATTCTCATTAATATGTAAAGATTGCATTTAGGTGCCTATGTAGCAGTTAATCATATAAATCTCTCTGTTGATTCGGCCCTTTGGCCCAAATTCAAAGACACCGACTTAACAGAATTTGCACTTTTGAACAAGAGGTCCAGTTTCTCCCTTGGTACCTCAGAGGAGATTAGCAAAACCCAGGAGGCAGTGCACCAAAGCCGGCCAGACCCTGTGGCAGAGTCCTGGACCCTGGACACTCTTCTGAAGACTGGCATTTAAACTTTCTGTCAGAGGACTCAGGCTTAGCCTCTTTCTCTCAAAAGATGGGTGTCTGGGTGACTTTGGTATCTCTTTCTGTCTGCTGACTCTACACAATTCAGTTACAAGCTGGGAGACCATGGCTGAGTTCTCACTGAGTTCATGGTGAGTTTGAATCTGTTCCTCCCAATGTGTTCCCTAAAGACTGAGTTACAAGGTCTGTTGGGCTGAGGAAAAAGTAAGAATACATTCCTTTTTGCTGAAGTTCTACTTCTTTGAGCTATAAGGACAGCCAATATGGCTCTGCAGCTTAACAGGCATTCACTGTTAAGGGCGGACAACAGAGTCCTGTCTCTGTACTAAAAGCTAGTTATGCGTGATATCCAATGGTCATATACCATGAAACAGAAAAAGTCACAGATGATGAGACCTAACATGAGACTTCCCTTCTGAAACAAATGTTCTGCCACCTAAGCAAAACTTTACAAATGCTGTGAGAAAAGGAACATCTTCAGCACGATGGGAGAAAAGGGGTATTGTCCAAAAATAGTCTATCTGCCTGTTGATTAGGGCATGGGTATAGGCCTGAATTATCTTAGCTAAAGGAAGGAACGAAGACCAGGCCTCCCACATCCCACATGCTGATTTTAACCACTTTGCAAACATCAGAAAGGGAGGAAAAAGCCAATGCTGCTTCTTTCAGCTGTTTTCTGTGCAAAACCAGTTTTTGCAAGAATTCTCTGGTTATGCCTAATTCCAGTTGAGTATATCAGTTAGCATAGCTGGAAAAACACTGCTTTGTAGAGCATGACAGCATCCTTCAAGAACCTGAAGTCATCTCCAAACAAGGAAAATGCAAGAATAAGTTCTTGAAGTTTGAATATGCAAGGCAAGCAAAACTATTAAAAATACTTTTTTAAACAACAGGCCTTTCAAGGAGTCTGCAGGACTACTTGATGATGATACAGCAGGAAAAGCTCACTTCAGGGAAGTTAAATGAATTATTTGCATCAGTGTTCACTATGGAAGAGACTAAGGATATTCTCGCTCAGGAGTATTTTTTTTTGTTGGGTAATGAGTATCTGTTTGAAATTGAAATGACTGCAGAAAAGGATAAGGAGCAAATGGACAATTGAACAGTAAAAAAAATCACAAAGAACAGATGTTATTCAGCCAGTTGTTCTAGGACGATGCAAGGACGCCATTTAGCCAGGGTGTGTAATTTCTTGCCTGAAATTGGCCTAGCAGCAGGACTGAAGAGTGCCAAATGGGATGTCAGTTTTTAGAAATTATTCCAGGGAAGATCTGAGGAACTGCAGGCCTGTAAGACCAATATCTATACAGGGCACATCAGTAGCATGTTTAATAAGAACAGAAATAATGCACATCTGGAACTACTCCATATCTTTGTCCATGGAAGTATTGCTTTATAAATGTAGAATTCTTTGAAAAATAAAAAAAACATGTAGATAAGGGTGATCTGGTAGGTACAGTCTACTTGGATTTCCAAAAAGCTTTCTACGAAATCCCTCAGTAAAGATTTTAAGAAAGCTAAACATCTATGGCCTAAAGGGGAATTTTTGTTTAGATGAATATCTGAATGAAAGACAGAAAACAGAGGGTAGGATTAAATGTTTAGTTTCACATTGAAGTGAAAACACCAGAAGAATTCTGCAGGGAGTGTTTGATATGTTTAAAATGTCCTGCAAAAGGTATGAGCACTGGGGTCAAGTTCGCTAATCATACTTAGTTACCAAGAACATCAAAGGACAAGGGCCAAATGTAGGAGGACTTTATATCACTAACCAAATGGCCAATAAAATTATGAAGGAAATTAATTGTTAATAAATATAAAGAGATGTGCATGGAAAATCTTAACTTCATCTAGAAAATGGTGGGCTCTGAGGTGATCTCACCACTTAGGAGCGAGGTCTAGGTGCAAAGGTGGATAACTCCACGAAAATGTCATATAGATATTGAGCAGTCATCAAAAAAGCAAGTAAAACATTAAGAATTTTTAAAAGGAGTAGAACGGAGAGCATCAGTAAGCCACTGTATAAAGCCAGGATCTTCCAATGTCCTAAGATTCTGTAAAGTTGTGATCTCCCTGTCTCAAAATGGATGAAGTAGATCTAAACCAGGTTCTAGGCAATGAGATCTGGAAAAGAGGTTTAGATCTATGAAAACATCAGTGCCATTAAGACCTAGATAGAAAACATTTCTTCACAGACTCATCGAGTGCCAGAGTTAGTGGGTATGCAATGCAGCCAAATGGAGCTGAAAAGAGTTGAAAGCTGGATGTGAGGCTTAGTGCAAAGTATCATACAGACTTGTCTTGTTCTTATTTCTCCATGGGTACATGCTGGAGGCAGAAAACAGGGCTACATTGACATTTGATCTGAAGTAGTAAGGTCATATCTATATTTTGAAATTATTTAGTGTTTATATGTATTCTAAACTTCAGGGTTTGTAAACTAGGGTGCCTGAGGACTCTAAACCTCTTCACAGGGTAGGCAGCTGGTCGGTGAAAGTTGTGAGGATCACAGTTTGTATAGAAGCTCCAAAGTCAATTCTCCCCTCCTTTTCAGCTTTTACAGGGATACTGTTGACAGTTTCACATTGGAAAAGGCAAGGACTGAAAGGATGCGGAAAGAAACTGCTCTTCAGTGACACAAAAGGATGTCGGAAGGCCGAGACTAGCAGATTGGCCAAGTTGCAGTGAGGCTTGTTTCTCAGCTCTTTCTAGATTACTTGGCTTGCATATAAATAGAATATTCAGCTATGTGATGCATGTTTGTGTGGTGTCTGCTGCATGCAAGTCAAATATCCAAAAAATCCAGTGTTGTATTTTGCTTGTTACAAAGATAACTGTACATTTTTCCAGTCAATATGAAATATAATACTGGATATCTCACCTTCAGATGTCTATATTGCTCTGTTATGCTTCACTTCCCATCTTAATGAAGTATAAAGCACTTCACTTTCCCTGGCCAGTCAACCCCCCCAGTTCTACTGAACTGAACTTCCAGAAATACTTAACTGCCAGGACACAGAAGATACAGGGAGATTCTTATTATTGTTTTAATACAATCCCATACTTGGCAACCTTGTCCTTTGCTTTTGTCCTCATATCTACATGATGGTGTATTTGACATCAGAAATGGAAAAGACTTATTTTGTGTAAAACACAGGTGTAAAACCATACCTAACTAGTTGGGGCTTCATTTTCTCAAACTCTGATCTAACAAAAATAATGATTTCTGGGATTCACCTATACAAAAATAATACATACTTAACCTTGAGCACAAAAGTAATTCCAGTGACTGTGTCTGAGATAATGAAACTCACTAAGTTTCTGCCCAGAAGTTTTTGTGGCTTGGGGCCACAATTGCTTTATATTTTCATTTTTTGCATTGCTCAGAAGTCATATATTCTGAGTTGGTTCTGATCTGTTTCCAGATTCTTACAGCCTTATTTTATGGTGAGATACTTTGCTTTGAAATGAAATAAATTCTCACAGAGGAAGAGAAAGATACCACTTACCACAGTTGAGTATGTTAACTACTAATCCATGCTAAGGCCGTGATTACTTTTTTGCTAAGGAGAATTTCTTAATGGTAACAAGCATGCCTTCTTCTGTCATATTAAAAATCTTAAGTAATAAGTCCTAGACCACCTGAAAGAAAAAAAAATACAAATAATTCTTCTTTCATGTGTTTTTGATAAAGAGATAGTAAACTTAGTCACTGATAAATTCACAAGAATTAATGGCAACAAGTATAAAAGACAAGTTCCAAATAGGATATGGCCAAATTATCTTGCATACAAACATGATTCCAAATTCTTTAATTTTGGCAAGAAAAATAGGCAGTAAATGACCCCCCTTATAAAATTATGAGCTCAAAAGTTTTTAACAAGAGGAAGTAGTTACCACATGACATAGACTTACATTGTGAAACTCATTGCCAAAGTATGTTACAGAAGCCAAAACTATAAATGATCTTACAAAATAATTGCACAAATTAATGGAAGAAAATGTCCACTAAGTGCTATTAAACCCAAAGACTTGGATAGTTCCAGCTATTGTAGTCCATGATTCACAGACTGCCAGGAACCAGAAAGATGCACCAGTAAAAGCAGTATGTGAGGATTGTCTTATGAGCATCTTTTCCTGGACAGTGTCAAAGCCAAAATAATGAGGTTTATTCTCTCCTAATCACAAAGAATACTAGCAAAAGTTTCTTCTAACTGTAAATAGAACTGGTCTGAACCACCTTTTCCAGGTGGCCAACTACTTTAAAAAAAAGGGAAAAATTAAAGCATTTTAACATTTTCTTGGATTATCTTTTGAGGATGCCTTGTGTCATACATAAGTGGTTGCAACAACCTAGCAGAGCGATCCAACATTTGCAGTTAATACTACTATATTAACAAAAAATAAAGCAGTTTTTTTTTCTCGCTCTCCCCACACACTGACCTGCTCTCCTACTGTAAGGAGTTTTGGAGAGCAATTGTGATCTGAAGAAATGTTTCATTCCTGAAAGAACTCCTTCTATTCATAGTGGAACATGCCTGAATTTTACAGATCTCCACCAAAAAAAAGTTTTTTCTGAATAGTTGGTGAAAGAAGCCTAAGGAAAATGTGTATCTAATCCTATTAGCTGACTTAATTTAGAATTATTAAAAGCCTTGATAAACAGGATTTAACACAATCTTTCTAGCAGGGTGTGATGTAATCTATTTTTGTTCCTCAGCTAGCAGATGGCTTACCTTTAAGTAATTTCCAATATGTTAGGAGATCAAAAGCCATCCTTACGCCACAGAGGCAGTAATCGTTCCTCTCTGCTGGGGGTTGCTTGGTACTGCGGTGGGGATATGCAAAGGCTGCTGGCATTTCCAAACATAGAAGGCCGACATTTCTTCAGACTTTGAAGTTAATAATCCTTCAGAAGTTGAAAAACTGAGAGATTTTCAAAACCCTTTTAATGTTCTATATGCCATGTGCTAAAGTAAATATCTGTAAGTAATCACTGTGGACTCGTGCAAGTGCTGCACATGAGCGCAGGGTGCAAGCCATCGCGGGGTGTGCAAGGCATGCTGCTCTGCTGCAGCAGCCCTGCTCCGGGGAGCAGAGGGTCCAACTGGGTGGCACAACTCACCCTCAGGACCCTGCTAATCAGCTCGGTGCGCACTGAAATGCCCTGCTGCCACTGCACCCAGAACGCCGCACGGTACCCCTACACGCAGCCTCAGAGCATCCCTTTTCTGTGCTCTCCTTTGCCGAGGCTCTGTTTGCAGCAGTACAGGGTGTTGCAGATTCAGTTCGATAGCTTCCCTTCTGCAGAGAGAGCAAGGTTTTGTTTTGCTGCAAATGGGAGACTCGGACCTAAAAATTGTATAGCAGATGAATTCAGACTATAAAGGGGAGGTGATTAGGATTGCTAGTGACAGCCTCATTGATAGTATGCTGTGCAGTTTCCAAAGCAGACATATTAAATTGCCTGCTTTCTATCCCTGTGTCAGCTTTAGAAAGTCATTTCAGTATAGGTAGTTTTAATTTCCCTCCCTGGATCCGTATTCTCCAGCTGTTTGGTGATGAAAAGACAATACCGCCCGGGAAAGAAGAGCACCAGCCCAGCAAGGAGCAGTGGTCTGGCCAGGCCTTTGCTTTGGAGCAGGTGGCTCAAAGGTTTTGAATAAAGCGAGCCAAGTGTTAAAAAAAATTACCTACTGGGCACCACCTTTCCAGCTTCTGATCACATCATATTTATTTGGTAATCACAGTTTCTGCTCTTCTTACATTAAAAATAAGACAACATAACTATTATTCTCTCAATATGTTTTAGCAGTTGGAAACTTCTAATCAACTTTTTCTACAAAGGGTGCAAAAATCAGTACTCAGAAATGTATAATGAAAGGGTCTGTATTTAAGTGTTGCTAAAACTGACTCATTAAAATATTTAAATAATTTAAAATTAACTTTGAAATTAGGTTAACCTATATGAAGGCCTAAGATTACTGAAATAACTTAAGACCATTTCATTTTAAATTAAGAATAATACTTGAGTTAAGCATGTTTATTCTTGAAATTTTAAGAGAGTCCCACCATTCAGGAGCAGGAAACCAGTGACTGAACACCTGGAAAAATGTTTGCTTTTGCCAGCTGTAGCTTCTCCACAGGTGCAGAGAAGGCTTTTTTCTGCATTTGGACTTATTCAAGTAATTCATTCAGGCTGAGAAACTGATCGGGTACTGAAAAAACAGGAAAGTTTGCTTTTTTCTTTCAATCTATGAATAAAAGTTGGGTGGGAGAGACTTGGTTATATTAGTTTAAAACTCTTAAAAGGTAGAATGGCAAGAAAAACTCAAGGGCATTAAGGAAATGCAGACAATACTATCATAGTCGATTTTAACATATTTTGATAACCAAAATCATAAGATTCCAGAACATTCCAATTATCTAGAAACATTTTTACAGCAGTTTCCTACAAACATCCAAACACAATTTACTGTTTTTGAGCCAACTCTTGAGCCAAACGTTAATCATCTAGTTGGTAGGGAGTATCGTATACTGTTTTATGAGCATAAGACAGTGCAAAAATAAAAAGTCTCAAAGATGTACAGTATTCTGTACATCATTACAAAAAATACACATAATAACAGCAGATATTGGCCGGGCAGTTTGAGGTGCCCAAAGGTGGCCACAACATCTGGAAGTTGAGGCAGATGCGTGCCTACCTAGGGAGGCAGATGGATGCCCATTCCCGGTAGGGGGAGCTGACCCCTCTGCAGGGTGCAGACAGGAGTGTGCTGGCTTTGTTGGACATGGGGGAGCCCCTGGCCACCCATCCCACCATGCAGCCTAGGATGGGGTGCTGGGTGCAGGGCAGCTTCAGGTCCCCGCAGCTCAGGCAGCCGCTGCTGCCGTGTCCATGCACCCTGGTGGCACAGAGGATCAGAAGGGCTCATTAGCCGCTCTCTGCTGAATTCAAGCAAGTGCAGAAACCTTTTTTTGCTGTTTAACTCCCCCAGCAGGAGAACTGACTCAAAGAAAGGTTAGGGCAGGACCATGTCAGGGTTCTGTAGTGAAAAGAAAGGAATTATACTGAAAGCATGGCCAGGAGCATCTCCTTGGTCCAATTTACTTCTGCCAAGGTTGCAATGAATGCAGCAACAGTTTCAATTTGTTCACAGCTTCATTTGTCCAAATACGAATATGGGGAAATATCAGACGTGGTACACTCTGGAGTAGGGTTCATTTTTCCAGACATGAATAGGGGAAAATATCAGACATGGCACACTCTGGAGTAGGGTTTAGCAACTGATTGCTAAGAATAGGGAAGAAATGTTGCCAAGGAAAGTCTTTATTTGCAATCATGAAAAACCCTCGTAAACAGTCTACTATTTTGGGCATACTGTAAATGTCTGTTTTACTTGGGGCAACGAGAGACAAAAAAATGACAAAACAATAGTTGCTGATAACCATTTTTATACCAATTGTTGTAGTAAGAACAGCCTCCTGACACCTCCCCATGCAACCCTGACAGTCTCACCTGCAGCACCTCTGCCCCTCGCTCAGGACCATTCTGCTCTCTCCTCGTGGCTTGGGGTTGCCTAGGGCAAAGCAGTGGGCTCAGCTCTAGCTAATTCTGGCTTTTTTCTTCCTGTCATCTTTTCCTGAGAGAGAAAGTCTCTGTGCATGGAGATTTGCCCATCTTCCCTAGGACTTCTGCAGCCAGACTGGCTGCGTACCACCTCTCCTTGCAAACCTTCACCGCACTGTGCATAAGAATGTTTGACATCCTGTTTTGAGGTGACTGGGGTGTATTTCCCTCCCCAGCTGCTGCTTCTCTCCCTCTGTGGTGGCACCTGTTTGCTTCTCTTTTAACTCCTACATTATACAAGTCCATAGTTTTTGTTCAGTGCTATTCAGCTGTCGATCTCCAGAACTGAAGAGCTATCTGGTTTATCCCTATTTTCAAGTTAGGAAACTGAGGCTCGGAGCAGGGGTGTGATTTATTCAACATAACCCAGGATGCTGGTGCTTTAGTCAGTCACCTCTGCTTCCTCCCTAAGCTCTCCACTTTTAATAAAATGAGCCTTTGCTTTGACTTCAATATCTGTTATTAATGAAAAACCTACACTTAGGTGAAGGCTAAAATTAACTTGTAGTCTCACTGGCCAATGCTCATAGAAATGAAATCTCTTCAGTAGGGTGGAATCAAGCAACAGGTTCAAGCAACTAATAATCCCTCTGTGTCACCACAGAGGGATAAACAGGCAGCCTTCCCACATTAAGAAGACACCCTTGTATAATCAGGGGAAAGCAAATAAGATTTCCTTTGCTGGCACATGTCTTGCAGAGATATCTTAGTGCAAAGCAGCCTCTTTCAGGTATGGCAGCATGGGAAATTAAAAATCTAAGTTAGCAATAGGTGTCTGAGGAGGAGTATGAATCTTTTAGCCATTAAAATAGAAGGGAAAAAAATCTCCTCTCTGATTTGCACTTGCATTTCTACTGGGTATTCTGGATTCTTTCCACTAGCTAAGCTGGACTGGATGCTCAAAGGAAACAAAACAAATGAGTTTACAACAGGCTGTAAACAGGGAAGAGCCAGGGTTCATGCTAATTAAAAAAATGAGTATGTCCTCAAGTTCGTAGCCCGGTGTCTCAGATTCAAGTCCCTGTCTAAGCACATGTTTGCAAAACACAGACATCTTAGCAAAGTTTTCCAGGTATACTTGATGCCTGAAACATGAACTGAGGAGGAACCTCAGGCTGGCATATTAGCAAAAGCAGAAGACACCAGTTTCTTCCAAGCACAGCACAGGGAACAATTAGGCACAAAAATCTCTCTGATATATATTCCAGTGCAGGCCAATGGTACGCAAGTCATCCCATCCCAAGGTGTCTGGACATAAAGGGCTTGTCAAAATGAATATGAGATGACTACTGTGTGTCTGTATATATAGAAAAAAGCATAGCACAGCAGTGACTGCACAGCACTTTCTGTATTCCTACTGTGTACCAGGCAAAGATTTTTCAGTTCATACATCATTCACAACTTGCTACAGGGATTCCACAAAGCCAGTACATATCCTTTACACAAAGGAAGGGGGAAAAAAGAATAGATTCAGAAAAGAAAAGATTCTGAAAATATGTCTGCTGGATGAGTAGTCAGCGTTAGGGGCACTAACAATATACAAAGCTTAGCAAGAAGCAAAATAAATAAGTAAACAGTGACATCGCCCCTACCCAGTCCAAGCCACGATGAAGCAGAGTGCTACCTCTGATAACATGGTGTATCTTCTCACAGTAGAGAGAGCAAGAAACCACCAAAGGGTTTTCTTCCTGTTCCCCCAAGACATATTTGCACCATTTGGCATACAAAGGGTGAGGGAAAGGAAGAGAAAAATTATTATAAGAAACTATGTGGAGGGGAATCAACTCACCCAACTTCAGCAATCTAGAAGGTAGGTGTCTCATCTAGGATACTTATTTAAGCTCTTTTATAGTGTGTAGGGAGAGACAGGCCCCTCCAAGGGCTGTATTTTTCTTCTGTCTTTGCAGGCTATTGTGCGAACCTGACAACAACAGAGGCACACACAGATGGACAGTGGATAAGCACTATTGCATTTGCTCTTTAGACACGACGCCTACCATCTTGACCAGAGATTGAACCCAAAACCTCTCTTGCTGAAAGATTCTTATCTTTTCTGCAGAAGAGAGTCTGTACAGGGATGTGCAGGAACATTTGCTCACCAGTGGACCTATATAGGCAGTGACACAAAATCAGAGAGTCGTCAGTAGTAAAAGCAATTCAGAAGGCAAATTTGCAGCTAGGAAGTTCAAAGGCAGTGGCAAGACAGAGCAGATTAACATAGATCTGGATAATCTTTTCAGGTTATATCCCTTTTTGGGATTGAAAACAGCAAAATGGAGGAATTCTTTGGCACAAATCATTTGTGGAGAGACACATGAAGAGAAGATACACCAAAAATGAAACACTCTTTTACCCTCACTCCCCCTAAAATTTTGTTAAGAAATTAAAATAATAGCTAGTATGATTGATGGTTACAGGTAATGCCTGTTGTTGTGTTCCTTGATGCACTATCCTTAATCCACTATTTAAGTAAACTACGCTGAAAAGAAAATTTTGAAGGGCTTCATATAGCATTTATATCACCATGGGTTCTGTGCCATAAGCAGTGGTTAAAAAGTAGTTTATAGATACTATATTACACACAAGGCAGTGCTGCAGCATAAAGCCAAGCCCAGATCTAATCTAGAAATATGTTTTAACTCTGAAATGAATACTGTAATGCAGACTGCCTGCTAGTTCGGTTTCAACCATATTTTATCTCCTGGGGATCTGAGCTGATTATAGCAGAAAAAGGTGCCAAGACCATCTCTTGTATTAAAATATATGGGTTACATATGCACCAAGTTTTATACACAGTTTAGACTTAAATATCAGCAGCATAAGGCATGTTGGGATGTAAACTGTTTTCAGATGTGTCTATGGGCTTGAGCGGAAAGGAAAATATTAATGCTACTCAAACTGATGGCAGTCAGGACCCAGAAGGTGAGCTGCAAAGTTCTGAAGAGGAGCTGCTGTGTTTCTCAAAAGCTATAACCTTGACATTGAGGTTAGCTCTATTTCTCCCTTATACAGCAACGTGTTGCATTATGTCTGTCTAAATATTCCTGGAAGCGTTTCAGAGATTTTGTGACCCAGATGTGGATTATGTGTAACACTAACTATGTACATGCTGGAGATGATTACACTGGGAGCTTTCAGATTCCATTCTGCATGTGTAGCACTGAAAAGAAACTTGACTTGTACTCATGAAATTCTTTTTGACCTTAAGAAAAACAGAAGGAAACCCCCTTTGGAGACTTCCATAATAGGAAACAGGAAACAGGGCTGTCAAGAGTGGAAAGTTTGCAGCACAGGAAAAACAATGGACTATATAAACATAAATGCCATTATCAGATACTCTGCAATGGCCTTGCAATAGGTCTAAAGTTGAAAATATGCAGTGGTTTGTGTTTTCATTCAGATCTAAAGATTGCTTTATGGTCTATTCCTGTTCCTGTTGAGATCAAGTGGTGTTTTCATATTGACAGATGGGCATAGGTTAAAACCCATGGGTAGTGGTTTAAGACAGACACTCTTTATGAGAGTTTTCAGCATCTTGATTCATTTCTGCTCCTTGGTTTTGTGTATATTCACATTCAAAACAGTTGAATTGGAGCAGGTATCGGAAAGCTTTCTTGGGTAGCACTGCAATGAGTTTCAATGATAGCATCCAAATATTGAAATCAAGATCCTGGTATTTCAAAGTTCTGTCCATGACTTTTATTTCTTTACAGGATTGATAAAACAGGAGATTTTTCATTGGCGTGGGAGACTCTGTTCCAGGGAAAGTACTGCAGCTTCTCGCTTAGACCTCAGTTAGGGACACTATTCCAAGGCTTCCCTCAACAGAAGAAAACACAGAGGATGCCACAGACAGAGGATGTCTGGCTGCCTGGTGCTTGATGACTGCAAAGGGAGAAGCTGGTTATTGATTCGGAGTATTCCTACAGTGCAGCAGAGGTCAGTGGTGGTAGAAGTACTGCTTGCAGACCTGCTTTAAAGCAGCTTGAAACAATTCATCAGTCTCTAGGGAGCAGGTGGCCTCTTTGGCTGCCATTGAAAGACAAAGCAATCTCAAGGCAGCTGATGTTAGCTTACATTTATACTTTAAGGTCTATGTTGCAACAAAATTCACTAGAACAGAATGTAACCAAACCAGAAGCTGCCCCATTTTTAACTCAAGGTCTGGGAGTTTTCCAGATAACAATTATCACCAGTCATCCTACTAAGGTGGCTTTCTAGCTCCTTTGCGGTAATGCCAGAGAAGGCTCTAAGATGTATCTACAGGGCAAAAGTTGTTTCCTTGTCCCACAGGTATTGTGGTACTACAAGTGGGGAAGGAAAGGTCTCTGATTAAATATAGTTGTTTACATTGAGGTGGTCACCGATGCCATTAATATTGATGGAACCAGTGCATGCCTCATTTCACTCCAAAGCTTTAAAAACAGCCCCTGTAAAATGGCTGTTTCTCTGCATTGATTGTAAATTGAGACTAGCTTGGGCAAAAGCATCCACACTGTAGAAGTCACCTTTTGGGTCAGATTAATTCCCCGCCTCACTTGCACTTGCCAAGTACATCCAGAAGCCCAAGTAGGTCACCTGCATGGATCAGCAAGTTACCCTGAAAAAAGCTGAGTTCAGCTCAGTATTCTCTATAGCACTGTCTCTCTTTTGCAGACACAACCAAACTGAAGATGGAACAGGACAGGACCAACTCTCTTATGCCTGTGCTGCAACTGCAGAAGATTTTAGAGAAATAATATATTCTTGTCCAGGTAGGATATACACATCCTGGACTTTCCAGTACCTGCAGTAACAGACTAAAGCAGAGGTCTATTGCATGCCACTTCCTTCTGGTTTTGTGTGACCGCTATAGTGAGAGTTGGATATTGCTCTTAGAGCCTGCAGGCTGACATAGACCTGGTGAGAGAGATTGTGTTATTGATTGGATATACTGAATTTATCACTTGTCTTTTATCTTTAGAGATACTTCACAGCTCTTTTGTTATTCCTGTGTTTGAAATCATATGGTTGGTATATATCAATACCTTTTATTTTGCTAAAGCCAACACCAAAGATTTTTAAAAGTCTCTTCTGCCTCAAGAATCAGAAATTAAATGTTTTTATGGCCTCTAGAAAATGATCTCTTTCATCTCAAGCAACTTCACTGGCAATGTTTAGATCTGATAATCGGATTACAACCATGTTGAAAGATACACCCCTAAGTGAATGAATAATGTAATTTCTGTATAGCACAAAAGATTTCTACCTGGAGTAGCACCATCCACTCTGGATGATCTCTACTATCTTAAAAAAATATGATTCAGTCAAAGCTGGTTGGTTTAATAAAAACAAGGAAGAGTGCATTAACTAAGTGGGATCAAATAATACTAGTTCATCTTGCAAATATTAAGTTTGCCCTTTCACCCTACCCTACTCACAGGGTGCTTCATCCACCCCTGGGAACTGACAGCATCCCTTGGGTATCTGCAGCCTTGGTGGCCACCCACAGATGGGAGGTCTCTGCTGAAGGAGGTTCTGTTTCTACTGGCTCAGCTAGTAGTCTTTCCACCCTCTGTGCCTGGGAAAAGGTCTTTTGTCTGTGATGCTCAGTCCCACTGTGCCTCAGCATTGATCAAAAATCCTCTTCCTGGCCTCTATTTTCAGTTTCTTTCTTTTTCAGAGTCTCCGAGCAAATGAGGAACTGAGCAGTTATGTAAAGAGCACAGAAGGGAGCATCTGCCTTTGCAGTCACCCCTTACTCCACACCATTCTGGATGGTTCTCCCAAAATGGTGGTTAAAAAATGGTGATTATGCCCTGCCAAGAGGACAGCTGAGGGTTTCAATTTGTGAGAGTATTCTCTGCATTTTCTAGTTCTGCAGTTCCGTGGAGGTTTTCCTAAATGAGCTATGGCTGAGGGAAGTACAAAAATTAACTGCCTCTCTTCAGGATATAAGGTGTAAAATTAAAGCGATCAGAAAGAAGAAACCATGCTTCTAACAGCCAAAGGCTCAACTTCTGTCAGCTCAGCTCTGAGCTCTCCCCACCATTGTCTGCCCTCAGAATTAGATTCCAGTTGCCGTTTTCTGAAGTACCTCATTGACTACAGCTTAAATTTTCCTTGTGTATGATTTGAAAAGCCTGGCTATACTTTCTGTTCACCCCAGCCACATCATTTTCAATGACTCCTTTATTCTGGAATTAATGACAGAGCATACTTCATGGTCCTGTTGTACAGATCCTAGGAACAAATGACTTCAGACTGCTCTAGTCATCGAGGAGAGACAGGACTTCCACAGGGCAATTCATCTTCCCTATCTTAAACACCTGTTTTAGGATGGAATAAATCACCCTCTGGAAGTGCCTATCTCTTCCCATTGACTATTAGGGAACCCTAATGACTGGCAGAGAATAAATGCCTAACTTCAGAGGTCTGGGATGAAGGATGATGAATTCCATCATAAACAGACAGCTGAACATTTTACCTAGGCTGTGTTCCCTAGCTGGAAAAGGACTCCAGATGAATGTTAGCATCCCCAAACTTTGTGTCATCACAGGAAAGCTGATTTTCTTTAAGGATTGAAGAAAAATGTTATTGAAATGCTGCTTCATTAGTACCTTAAAAGAAGAAAGCAAGCAGGAATATCCTAGAGAATACATTAAATACAAGCTGGTAGCTGCCAGCAGGAGGAACCCCAAGCTATACATTGACTTCTATGAGGTTCCTTTAACGTTTCATGGTAGGATTATGTTAGACATAACTAAGATAATATTCTGAGATTGTTTATGAAATCAGCACTGATGTAAAAATCAAGGAAATAAAAACTTTTATTTCAAAGTGTAAATTATTAAGCATATAAAGCCATCTGCATCCTCCACCCAGCAGGATGGGTTTATTGGACAAGATTGCATTCATTTCCTAGAAGTAGCTGGATGGTGTATGCAGCATGGTGCATTGTGAAAGATGCAGTAAGAGCATCTAAAATGGGGCTGCTGGTCAGTACTGATATTGCTCATTTTGCTCAGTTTGGGAAACAGCAAACCTGAGCAAAATGGTGTTTCAGGGACCAGCAGGCCATGCTGCAGTTGAGCTAATTTTCAGTGTTCATTATCACTTAGACACATGACTTTTATCTTCTCTGGGACATGAAAGGTTGTATATGTACACAGGACCAAGCTAATGACTTAAAGGCAAAAAATATTGCAGAATAATTAATTTTGAGAAAACTCAGGTGAAGGAAAATACCTGGAAAGCTCACTAATTTAAAGTCACACTTGGGTTTTTAAAAGGAAAGTTGTAATGAGTAATGTTTTATAGAGATTAGTGTAGTTGCTCCTTAAAAAGGTTTTCAGTGCTGAGGTTTCCATCCTGCATCCCTGAATATCTTCTTCATCCATGAATATCTGGAGTGACTGGAGTGCCAGTTGTCTAGCAAGATCACTTTGATTTTAGCAATATTTTACAGTCCTCATTGAGTCCTCATCAACTGAAGACCAGCCATAAATAGAATCATAGAATCGTTAAGGTTGGAAAAGACCTCTGAGATCATCCAGTCCAACTGTCAACCCAACACCACCATGCCTACTAAACCATGTCCTGAAGTGCCACATCTACATGGTTTTTTTAATATCTCCAGGGATGGTGACTCCACCACCTCTCTGGGCAGCCTGTTCCAATGCTTTACCACTCTTTCAGTAAAGAAATTTTTCCTAATATCCGCTCTAAACCTCCCCTGGTGCAACTTGAGGCCATTTCCTCTCGTCCTATCACTGGTTACTTGGGCAAAGACACCAACACCCACCTCACTACACCCTCCTTTCAGGAAGTTGTAGAGAGCGATGAGGTCTCCCCTCAGCCTCCTCTTCTTCAAACTAAACAACCCAAGTTCCTTCAGCCGCTCCTCATAAGACTTATTTTCTAGACCCTTCACCAGTTTCGTTGCCCTTCTCTGGACACACTCCAGCACCTCAATATACTTCTTGTAGTGAGGGGCCCAAAACTGAACACAGGATTAGAAGTGCGGCCTCACTAATGCCTATCAGCTGAACATCACACAGACAGATGCATGCTTTAGTCTCTTACTGTTATGCAAAGGATCAGTGCTGTTACTTTTACCTTATTACTGTCTTCAAAGAGAGATCTAGGCAAACTGCACTGCAAATGGATGCATGTATCTAGCAGCTACCTCATTTTTTTAATGGAAATTAGATGTTTGAGTTGCACAGACTGGGCTGAACACCCAAAATAAATATCATAAAGGATGTGCAGAGGGTAGATACATAAATAATACATATTGGATTACCCCATTGCATAATCGGCATCACTACTACCGCTGATCTTCATAGTATATGCAGTTGCTTGAAAATGAACATCTTTACACATGCTGCTATTTGCGTGGGACCATATTTCCACACCCACACCCCCAATAAATAGTGTCTATTATCATAAATCAAGAAGAAATTCTTCTGTGAGCTTTGGCTGGAGCCACTGTTACCCATGGAGCATCACAGGAGGCAGGAGAGCCATGGCTGTGCCCAGAGCAGCTCTCCACTACTGAGCCCCTCTCTGCAATCTGACCCCAAGGAATCTGTTCATCTATCAAAGAAGCACAAAGAGTTAAAACAACAGGTGTAGTATCAAAGATGACAAGCCTTTCCCACTTTCATCTCTGAGAAAAGCAGCAGCATAATGAAGATAAATAGGAATTTTACAGACAGGTAATCACATGATAACAGATCCCTGTTATTTAATACCACCAGAGCTATTTCAAATAGTGTTAGGACTTGTCTGTGCCCACCAGTATCAACTTCTGCTAATCAGTGATCTGTAAATGTGCATGGTTCATTAGGGCCCCGAGAACAGCTGTTCGTGTCCGCTCAGGATCAGATTACAGGATATCATTAACTTGAATTCTATATCCGCTTCGAGGCTTTTGTTACAACTAACTCATAATTCTTTCTTTCTTTCTCTCTTTTTTTTTTTTTTTTCCCCAAACTGTCCTGGAAACCAGGAGAGCCAAATACTAAGGTTTCTGTTTTACCTGCTTCTGTTCAGTATCATTTTAATGTACATTCAAAAGAAAGCTGTAAATATAATGTTTGTTGTAACTAGTGCAATAAAACACAGAATAGTTTCATGCCTCTTGTACATGCCTATGCTTGGACTTTATAGTTGAATTGTTTTAGTGGAACAACTTAAATCCACTCTAATCTCCTACCGCCTGTAAAATATGTAAAAATACATGTATATAAAACCACATTACATATTTCAGAGCAAGCTTTTCAGTTGACTTTAGTGAGTCTTTTCTGATAAAATAATACATTGGTTTGGCTATTATTGCATGACTTAAGTATGGTTCCGGAAACATAAGGCTGAATATGCTCCTTCTCATGACCGGTACTCTAATTATGGTATGGCTTGTTTGATTTTAAATGCTTCCTACTACAATAAGAAATTTATAGGGTATATGTAGAAAAAATGGTGATTTTTTTTCCTTACTTTTTTGAGGCAATTTGCTTCTTTCTACATTTTTCTGCATTAATTCTAAGAGAGATCAAGCAAATCAAAGAAAAAGATGCATTCACAATTAACGGAATTGGGAACAGGAATAACAATCAACCAATATCAATCATTAACTGAATTAATCAATAATAAACTGAATGTTATTCAATTATATTGACTATTATTCTTCCAGGGTAGTTAAACAATCACAAATTGTATTTGTGATTAATTCATTCAAATAAAAATTCCCAAATTCAGTAGTCAGCATGAATTCCAGCAAAAAGGCAGAAAAGAACACTCTAACGGAGTCATTGTTGCCCATAGCAAATGTGAGTTTATACTATTCTGTTTTACTCATGTCAGCTATTATGCAATTACTGATTAGTAGATTTGTTATTAGATACTAGGCCTGATCATTCACTACTGTTTTTATAAGCAGATTTCTTACATTCAGTATCAGTGTGGCAAAAATCTATTTATTTCAGTATATAGAACAGGATTAGGTTCCTAGTACAGACTAGGGAACATAATTAGTAAGGATAATTAATTAAGATTAATTAGATTAGTAAACTGTTAATGCAAACTGTAGATATCTGGACATAATATGGTGCTCGAGCTAGAGCTCTAGGGTAAAAAGTGTTTTTGAAAGAAACTTTCCAGACTTTGTTGCCAAAAATCCATCCCTTGTAACAGGCCCTGCTGAAAAGCCAGATACAGTGTATGCCAAATATTCAGGTAGTATTCTGAATGGAGTGGCTCTGAAGTGAGGCTGTCAATCCATATCTAGACACAAAAGCGAATGGCTCAGTCCTCTCCAGAAGTTCATAAAACATCTGCAACAGGAGTTGGACTGGCCCCCTCACCAGTGAATATCATTCTTCCTCCAAGTCCCTAAACACACTCTAAGGGACTGCCCCTTTGCAATTAACAAGAAGTCCCAAATTTATAAAACCACTTGATAAAGCAAACAAGAATACACATGAGCTATAGAAGCCTGAAAAAAACCAATACATCTGTGGAGGTTTAAGGTGTCGTTTATGGAGCTTAATTATGTTGCAGGGTTTTGATTGTCTCCCATTCTTTCTGAACAGGCTTTTCCATAGGCATGACTTTAGATCACGACAGTTAAGACACTGAAGCCTGAAAACGTTGGCCATATCACTTAGCTTTCCGTAGTCTGAATCCAAAAATGTTAATGCTCCTGATCTGGCATGAGTACTTAATAATGTAAGTGAGCAGAATTAAATACAGTTGTGTGTGCTCTGCCCTTGAACCTATGGCTGTGAAAATGTGTTCACTTTTGCTCTGGGTAAATGACGTGCTATGTACATTTTCTTAGTGAAAGACAGGCAAAATAAGACTCAGATTTTAAACAAATTCAGATGATTTTTGCTTAGAAGAAAAGTGTATTTGTCTATAAAAATGGAAGGCACTGAGGACTGCTTTTGACAGAAACTGCAGATGGAAAGCCTCAGATACTAACCCACCGACCCACAGATCTTGGCTGCAGATGCTTAAAGCCCCGTTTTAATGCTCTTTGTAAGTGTTCATGCCTTGCACCTGGCTGAAACACCCCTCAGGGGCTGCCATCACCATCTCTTTCTGACAGGACAGCAGACCATCCCCGAAACCACCGAGAGCCCATGCAGTCCCCGGGGGTGCCCCTGGGTTGGCAGGCTGCAGGCAGTGATCCAGGGCTGCCGGGATGGGGGAGCCCTGCTGGCCCTGGGGCACTGGCAGTTGGAAAAGTGGGGCCAGGTGGGATCTTTCTGGTCATTTGCCTGCTCTTGCAGGTCTTGCTCAGCTCCCTAACAATATCCTAGCAGGAAATTTGCTTGGGTAAGATCTGCTTTCTGGTGTTCACAATCTGCCAGCCCATGATGACAATTTAGATTGAGCAGAAAATTAGTCTGAAACCAATTTATCACTGGAATACTCTATTAAAGCAAAACAAAACAAAATCATTGGTGGGCAAATTAGTTAAATTACAATGGCCTGCAGGTACTGCAGAGCTGGGAGCCTTGTGGCTTGGTTGGGATGGAGTTCTCCCAGCTGGAGATGTCACCACAACAATGGGAAGCAGACTGTAGGTCATGTTGTATAAAGCAAAACTTCCGTCCCAGTTGGAAGAGCTCAGCACAGAGCACGGGCAACACACAGGGCCAGAACAGCAGCCTGTCGTACAGTGGTTTGGGAACTTCTACTGAGCTGTAGGAAGGTACTTGCAAGCTGTGTGTGTGTGACGACCAGCAGTCATGTCTAAGCATATATCAATATGGCTGGAGAAAACCCATCTTCTTTATCTTTCTAGAGGGTGTCTCCCTATAGATAGAAGCTGTAAAGAAGATACATGATGTTTGCATGCTAACCATTAGTGTAAAAGATCCCATTACTACTAAAGCCGTAGTACTGAAACCTATTGGCAAAGCAGAGTCCTGGCTGTAAAACTGGGTAACAAATAAAAAATAAGATCTGTGACTACTTTATTAATTCATGAATCATCATCTATCTCTAATAATTCTTATTAATGAAAAAATATAAAGTCAAACCATCTGGTATGAAAAGGTAAGTCTCAAGGGATTGATAAGCTACAAATTATTGTTATGAAACAAAATACAACAGCTGAAATACTGATGCTTTTTCACAAAAGATTCATCATTTAGCTCTTTGCAATGACTACTATTGAAATTCTGGCGAGACCTCAGTTCTCTGTTGCAATGCTGGGGAAGGATTAGTGTTGGAATCTGCTGGCAGGACAAATCACAGCAATGTTCTTGATGTATTTTTCAAAAGCATTCATTTTAATATAGGAATCTTTCTATCTGACATAGCTTAGCCAGTGAATGGTAATTAAAGGTAATCATTCAACTCATTCAGTGTAATTTTTTTTTTAATTTTTTTTCCCAAATGAATAAAAGGTCTCTTGTAAAAGAGAATGTTGCTACCCAACTTTCTTTTGATAAAGCAGTAATAAGAGACATAACAAAATACTGTGATGAAAACAAAGTTACAGCTCAGAGCCTTTTCTTACAGTTTTTCTTGCAGCTGTGGCCTAAATTACAGGAGTTTTCCACACACTTAACTCTGGCTCTAATTTACAGTAAGTAGGTTTACCATGGGCATCTGGAAATACATGATTTTTCTTTCATCATATTGATTTATATGACTGTAATTATGACTAGCATGGTGTTTGGGAAAAATACTAGTTCTTCTGTTACCTGCTTGAACTTGTTATGTTGTGCAAACTCCTGTAGGGCTTTTTACAAAAAAAGCACATCTGCGTGCTGGCTCCTTTATCCTGTTGTCCTATCTGCTCTGTCCGAAGCATGCAGGACCTGGAGCACAGAGGGACAGGCAAATGTGCCAGACTGCCACAGGAAGCCTGGTCTGATGAAAGCTTTAGATGTTTCATCATGAAAATGTGAACCCTTCCACCCCCATGAAATCAGGGGTCAAGAAGAGGATGGCTCCGCCAAGCTGTGCCTTATTTCATAGCACTGAGACCAAAAATCCAGATCCAAACATCCTCCAATATTTGAATTCTAGATCCAGATCTGGACCCACATTTTGCATTTTGGGCTCATTTCTGAATAAGCAGGAGCAGCAGTACCCCACTGATCAAACATTCACAGCTATAGTCAAAGAGATCTTAAAACACAGCAAAGGCAACTCCCCAGCATGGTTAAATTCCCAAAGAAGGGACTCAAGCTGCTGCTTTGGAAGTAGCTGAGGAAGACTTTCAGATGCCCCAGTCTTTTGCATCGGCTTGCCACTCAGTTCTTTTCATCATTAAACTCAGCAAGGATCATTAACACTGTAACTGGTTCACCTTCACGTGTGTAAAAAATGTCCTATAAAAATCCCATTGAATTCTCTGAAGATTCAAAGGAGGAACAATCTCTTCTACTGTGAACCTGTGCTCTTTATTGTCTTTAAACCAAGAAAGACTATTATGAGGAAAGATTGCTCTGGGGCTATTTGGGGAAACTGGTTCAGAAACGGGCGTATGCGTAGAACCTTCACTTCTTGCAGGAAGCAAACCATCCTGCTGTGTGAGCAAACCGTTAGGGTTTATTTGGTTGAATTGACATATTTGCATGGCCGGCATGGAAGGGCATAATGTGGGTTAATTTTTAGCCTGACTTCCTATGAAAATGAGTCTCATATGGCTTTCTTGTTTGCACAAGTGTATATATTGGCTTTCTTGTTTGCACAATTGTATATATATGTATACATTTTAACTTCTTAATTTCTGGGGTTTGACTTAGATCTATAAAGTTCCTATAAGCTGTATGAAAATAACTAGCCACTTGGCGAGAAAGATAATATTATCGCTCATATTGAGGGAAAAATATCAGTGAGTGTCTTCACCTTAAGGAAATGCCAGAGAATCCTGACGTGGGACACGGACCCTTGGGAACGCAGGGTTGCTACAAGATCCATTGCTCACAAAGCAGCCTGCTTTTTTAAGCAATAATTAATAATCTGTTAATAAAAGCTATTTGTGAGTCTTTCAGGTTTTAAATCTGAGGAACTGGCAGATGCTAGAGCACTGTTCAGGAGAAGGGCTGGTTGTTAGGTCAGTGTCCTCCCACGGGCAGGACTTTATCACAACGGGGATGAGCAGAAGATACTGTCACCTGTGGCTTCTCTGCTCTGACATTTTTCTGAATCAGTTGCTCCATGGCAGTTGTTGATATATAGCCCGTATTCCTGTAGAAACACAGCCATGGGATCGCTGCTATTTGTGTGACTGCTTGGGTTTCTGCAGACCCATGCCTTGTCAAAACAACTTTTCAAGATGTTACATATTTCAATCAAGTTCACAATGGGGTGAATTCCCAAAGATCATTAGCTTCCTAAAGAGCCATTAATTGGGAAACTGTCTACAAA
>VZTL01071837.1:1785-19659 GCA_013400535.1 Scopus umbretta | reverse complement strand
CACCATCGTCAGTGGTAATGCCACAGTGGTATCCAGAGCCTCTGTCAATCATCATGTTCTACCAGAATATCTACATGCCATGTATCCCCCACTCCCCAAAATTAAACTTCAAGTGACAAGTAAACTTTACACAGAGGAAACCACAGCAAGAAATTATAAGCAAGTCTTCAACTCTACGATTCATCTCGCCCAGCTTGACTTGTCTGCAGTGTAGACAGCTGTACCTGGGCTCATGGCCCTGAGTTCCCAGCACAATCGGTGGTGAGAAATACACACTTTTTAACCTCTGCTCCTTACTAGACAACTACATTCAACTGAAATTAATTGTGTCTAAAAGTGCCTGTTTTCCTGTACTAATTATAAAAGAAAACCAGGTGACTAACTTCGGTGCATATACATAAAAACAAACCACAGACATGTGGTCACAAGTTGACATTATTTTAGGTATATATAAAGCACCTAATGGAATTTTTAGAGGTACCTGAGGCCCAAGTTATGTGAGGTACCTGGGCACCTATTTCCCTCATTAGCCTTTTAAACTTGTATGTATATGTATGTATCAGAAACCCTCATCTGATCCTCAGCTGATCTCTGACTTTCCTGAATGCCCAAGTCTCCTCCTGAGGTCAATGAGTAAGGTGGGTACAAAAGGAATGCTGGGTTATGCCTAAAATACTTTTTTTCCTCACCTTTTGTGACTCCTGTGTAGCTGCGGATCATGCATCAAAAATACAGTTGCTAATCATAGAATCTTAGAATTATAGAATCATTAAGGTGGGAAAAGACCTCTAAGATCATATAGTCCAACTGTCAACCCAACACCACCATGCCTACTAAATCACGTACTATTTTCCACAATGGCCCTTGGCCTCCACTTTCCTGGTCCAAAAATCACAGCACCATGTTTATTTTAACATTTCCAAATGTAAAAAAAATTAAATATGTGAAGATAAAGAGGGGGTACCACCAGATAAATAACAGAGCAATAAATATCCAGTGACATTAGAAGGCTTTTTGCAGGATACCAAGGGGAGTTCAATCTCTCTGGGCTGGACTGCAAAACAGTAACTCCTTTAAGCCAAAAGAAAGAGAAATAAATTATCCTGGTGGTATTTATCTACTTGTTGCATTTCTCTCAGCTGCATCATTCTCTTTCAGTACCTTACTTTGTCAGCTTCCCATATCATGGAAACTGTTGCTTTTCAGGGTCTCATGAAGGAGCAAAGCCTGGCAGAAAAAAAGAGTCAAACACAGGATAGGGCCCCTGGTCTTGTTTATACTATGTCTTCACTGACAAAAATGGAGGGTGTTTTACCTCTGGAAGGTAAAGCTAATGTTACTTGTCTACTGTAAAACCATGGTGGAGACAAGACACTAATATTCTTTGCCATCAGAAATTGTTTAGGAAAGGCTCTTATGGCCATAGTAGACAGTGCTATTTGTGAAAGGACTGTCTTGGTTGCTGTAATTCAGCCTTATTAAGGGGATAAGTGTGTCCTGTCACCCAGCATCCAGTTTTTTCCTCTGGTTCTTACTCCAGAGCTTTCCACCTGGGAAAGGCCCCAGGGAAGGACTGTTATTTTACTGAGAGGTAATTTGGAGAAGACAACCACAAACAGAGAGGTTACATGCAATAAGGTAATTATTGTGTGTTAGTTATCCTGTTACCAAAACAAATTAAGCAACAGAAACTCCCATGTCTTTGTTTCAAAGTCAAGCTTTAGATAATTTGTTCTCCAAGTTTTTCAGGCCCACTTCCCAACTGGCATGTAGGGTTGCATGCCATGGGTACTCCAAAAATACAAATGGTACATTGGACTCAAATAAAGCTGATTTTTTAGTGACCTCAGAGATGAGATGAGTAAGGGTATGGTCTCTGGGTACGGATAGAGGGGAGACAAAGGGTATGGAGGAAACAAAATATGCTCTCCTCCCTCAGAGTTTCCAGCACAACTTCTCTCTGGTCAGCTCCTGATGGAGAGGAGAAGGGAGGAAGATATCTGTTATTCTTCCTCTTTGTGAGATGGGGACATGGAGAATATGTCCTTCAAGAATATTCCCTGTGGAGGTTTGCGTGCTGCAGACTGTATTTTATACAGAGATGACCCTAAAGGCACAGCACATATCCAGCAAAAGATGTGTTCAGCCATTATCGCTTGAACTTGTGTGCTGATTATTCTCCAGGGACAAAGAGAATTAAAGGTGATAAAATCCCACATTTCTGTAGCATCATTCTTGGAGCATCATTCTTGTCTTCCCAACAGACCTCTGTGTAGCTGAGCAAAATGTACAACAAGCAGATCAAAGGTCCTGTTTTCAAACTTGCTTCCCAAAATATGGGCAAGTAACTTTATGTATCTGCATTTTTAAGCATTTTCCTGAGACCTTTGCCCATCCATGCAATGAGGCTACGGTTGCCCCAGGAAACACCTCAGCAATACTGCTTCTGGGCCATAACCACAAAAAATACTTCTTCCCTCTTACAAAAGTTATTCCAAGTCAGTGAAGAGTATATTGGTAATTGTAAATCCACCTTGAGAATAATCTCTTTTGAACTTACGTTTTGGAAGGTTTGTTTAAAGGTTGAGAGGAATGTGCCAGTGCTTGTTTTAGGAACTCATTCCTTCCCTCTTTTTGGCAAGACAGGATTTTTGTCTCGAGCAACACAGTCCTCAGACAGGGTGTTACGGGGCTAGTGAATCCCAACCAAAGGTATGTGCTCATCTGGCAGGTGAAATCCTTTTGACACGAGCATTTCCTTGACCTGCCATTGTAATCACCCAAGACCACATTTCAGGAGGACAGAGACTCCTGATGTGGTGTGCATTTGTTGGTGGGAGAAAAGATATAAAACATAGCAGATAATGGCTCACATGCAGCTTGGCCTGAAAGGTCTCAATGATTTTACATCTAAATCAAACTGGCAAATGTGAAAACGACATGATAAACCCATTTTTCATAGTGTTTTTTTTCCATGGTCGCAGTGATTTAATCCTTCAGGTTGCATAACTTTTGGCTCCCCATCTTGAAGGCTGTGGATGTTATACTAGTTTTTAAGTGATTTATTTCTGGTCTTTCACTTGCACTAGGTAAAGAGGCAGCTCAGGTTTTAATATTAGAAGTAATTGTTTTCCATTTAAGGGTCTACTTTCTGTTCATCTCCCTTCAACCTCATGGAATTATAAACTTGTAGGATTAAAGATTTTTCTGATCCTAATTAATATGTCTGATTACTAAAATAATTGCTCAAGAAACTAAGATTAAAAAACAATAGATGCATTTTCTACCAGTACCAATGCAATGGAGAAAAAAGGAAAATAGGATGTAGCCTAGAAAAGTTGCTTCAGAATTAATTTATTATATTTTCATATTGCTGAAGACTAATGCTACCATATCTCTGGATTTTCTGAAATATCCTTTCTTTCTGTCTAGAAATTCTGAGGATTTTTCTGTATTTGCTTGGAATTTTGAGAGTTACCAGATACCTTTCAAAACAGATACTACTAAGCAGGCCATATGGAAATCACTGACTTGTTCATGAATTATATCTAGCTGACACTATGGGAAATATCAGCAACTATGTGAACATGGCCTACATTTGATACACGTATATATGTGTATAGACCACGAGGTGATCTTCCTCAGACACTTGTGAACTCTTGCACTCCCTCTGCCATGCTTTGGAGAAGAGCTAGCCATGGTGCCAGACCTGCAATGGCCACTAGAGATTTCACTGTGGGCCACCAAGGAAATGACCCCTCAGCCTCACGTTTCTTGTCCTCATCAGCTGGGTGAGAGAGCAAGCCGGAGAGGAAGCAGTCACCGCTCCCTGACTGGGGCACTGGGTACCTGCCACACGTTTCAAAATGCTCCTCCCAGCACTGGATCTCTGCCTTGCTGGCACAAAGGACATACATCTGACCATGCAACTAGGCTTTTGCTGGGGGTAGTTTGTACCAGCAAGACATAGCAATTAGCCCCTTTGGCAAATGGACTGTCTGTGGATTTGAGGGGGTTAAATGAATGACTGGAATACTGGTTCAGCCTTCATTAGCCTGGGGCATTGGATTACAGCGTTTTTTAAGGCCCTGCTCTTGTCTGTATTGGCAGAGACTTTCAATTTAAAGAGAGGTCTGTTGTCAGACACCCTAATCCATGCAATAAGAACAAACTCACCTGATTAAGCCCAACTACATAAACAGATTAGGCAGCTGTCAGCCACAAACAGGCAGTGTATAGTATGAGATGACATGATATGATAAACAACATACATATTGTTTGGAACTGTCTATATCGTCAGGTTGAGATTAAATATTTATTGAACACACAAAGACTGACTTTTATTTGGCCATTGTCTCTGTTTCTCCAGGACAAATGCTCATTCAGTAATTCTTCACACATGTTCCATTCATTCAAGCTTCATGCACACCTTGTACGCTGTGGGTCAAATTCTCTTCTCAGCTGCTTTCTTTGCAAACCATTGGAAATCAATGGATGTGGCAATGATTCACAAGCAATGAAAACAGAGACATGTGCTTTTTTTTTTTTTACTGGGAAAAGGCTTTTGGGATTATAAGCATGAATTTCAGCAGAATTTGGGCTATGATACAATGACTTTTCAAGAGGATTTAAGAAAAATGGATCTACATCCTCTTGCCATATGCTTTCTGCTATGAACATCTGGTTCCAGTGAGATCTCACTGTGGGATACTTTGTAATGCAAAAATGTGTTAAGTGACTTTTGCTCAGAGAAAGGTTTGGTCACAGACCCTTTATCCTCAGTGTTATATGTACAGTAAGGCTCCAGTCTATACATTATGCATCTGGGGACAATCAAATATCTACAACCAACCAGGAGGCATTGATCTTCACAGGAATAACAGCCAAGCTGCAGACAGACAGATTGGAGTTTGTTGTGAGATCTGGGTAAGATGGAGCAATTATGGAAGAGAATCCACAGCACAGAAAATAGCACAATATATCATGTGCTAATGGTATCATTTTTTTGCTGACTGTTTAGCCAGTCATTCTTTCCTCTGAAACCGTAGCCTGTGGCAATTAAAGCAAGGCAAAAATACAATTTTTCCTTAAGCAGTCACTGAAATTTAAACCTGTTCATTGACGAAATTTATTCATGACCTCTGGTAATTTCTGACTTAATGGACTGAAACTTGAGGGTTTATATGCCTTCATTCAAAAATAATATATATTCTGGATGTATACACATAATGAATATACATTAATGTAGCTCCAGTTTTTGGGTCGTGGTTTCCCTAAGTGGCTAATGATTCTAACTTTCAGAATTTAGATATCCACTACTTTTTGAAAAATCAAAGCCTTCTGAGGAAAATCAAGTTTGACACTCAGGATCTGAGATCCTCACAGAACAGGCCCTAGCTCATTTTATGACCTTTTGCCTCTGATATCGTCTGGCAATGAATTCCTTACATGATTCCTATATATAAGTGTCACAGGCCTGCCAGTCATCCTAAGCAGCTTTTACCCAAGGGATAGAGAAGGTGACCCACGGCTGTGCCTTACAGTTCATTGTCACATTAAAATCCTCTTGTCCAAAACCTACATAATGTGCAAGTTGTTTAGTATTTAAATCAAATAAGGGCACCCTGTTGCCATTTTTCCTAATCTGAGACAGGTGAATGGGTGCTGTAAGTGGCACCTGATGTAATGAATACAGAGAGGAGATGGGAAGAGAGAGAAGAAGCAACAGAATTAGTTTGGTGGAAGTTTGGTATTACTTAATGGCGGGGTGTTGCACAGTGAGGTTGCTCTTCAAGAAAGTCATAGTATTTACACTGGTAGTTTTTGATCAGACCCATAAGACCTTCAGGTTTTGAAACCAGGTTGATCAAGTCCATCAGCAGAGGAGTTCAGGGTGAAAAGAGAGCTTCTGGTACATGTCTTTTGTGAAAGTCACACAACTCTAAAAAAGTTCCTCCATGATGTTGCTTAACTGGAATTCTGTAACTTTCCAAACACACTGCCAAGACCAACACTCCTTCAAAATATTTGGCACAGTGGGGATGGTGGCCTATGAGGTGAAGAAGTTAGGTTCTTTCAAATGGAAGTTAACTCTGAAACCAAATAATGCTAGATTAACTTTAGGCACAAAATTTTGAAATCTGTCTTCCTCCCAATCAAAACATTAAAAAATTAGGAAAATCTGTGCAAACTGCAAGACCACCAGCTCACTGTGGTTTTGTAAAATAGATGGAAGTGACCTACTGAAATAAGCTTGGAGAACTGAGCAGATTTTCCCTCTTTCTGTTACCAGCTGGAATAGCTGCAAGCACAATGTGGCATTAGGGGAGATATATGGGTGCCTAAACATAGGTGACTAGTGCTTTTTCAGATAATTTTTGGTTCTCAAAACACCCATGTGGGCTGACAGGTATATGGGAACATGGCCTTCTGCAATGAGGCAGCATCTAAATTGTGCTGGATATATATGTTCAGGCACCCAAATAACTCCTTAGGAGTCTTAAAGAGGGACTACCATGGCAGCTTGCCCTTCATACTTTTAGAAATCCATCCCTGAATAGCTGCACTGTATCCCCAAAGGTGATTAACGGGCCTAAGGTGAACTAGCACATGGGTTCAGCAGCATAGAATGTGATTAAATTCCCAACCCCAGGCTGATTCGATGTTTTCCTGCTAGCATGCACATTTTATACCCCAGATCGCTGTGGGAGTACATGCTAAGCCAAACCCTACTGTTCCCCACTGGGGCTGGGAGCTGAACCGAAGCTGTGGAAACATACCCTCTTTCTTGAGAGGGAGATCTGACCCACAGTCACCCCACACTTGTCCCTCACACGTTTGTTCCAGCTGCCCCTTCTCTCCCCAGAGGTTTCTGCTGTCTCATGTCTGTTGCTTTGCTTGTTTAACCGCTCCACTAAATGCATAAAATGCTCCAACTTTACACAACTATGTATACTGAGACAAAATGGTTTGATTTTTTTTTTTTAATGCCAGAAGTGGTCTACACTAATTTCTGTGATTGCCTTGAAAGAGATTAAGAGCATTGGGGCAGGCAGCTCCTATCTGCTCCAGGGTGCCACTGGTGATGTGGGATGTCCTCTCCTTTCCCACCCACATGGCCAGGATGCAGGGCTTAGCCTGGGGTGAGCTCCAGCACCCGCTGGCTGTCAGCTGCCTCCCCTGCACTGGGAGCTAGCAGCTCTTTGGGTGCTCCTGGTATTAAGGCTCAGTACGGCACGAAAGGAACCTTGTTGGTCAGAAAGAGAAGCGTTATTACTCAGATCAAAGTCAGGATTTGTTTCCCATTCTGAGTCAGAGCTAGAATCGTTGCTCTATATCTTATCTGTCATATTAAAGTTTTGAGTGACTTTAACTCAAAATAAAATACTTAAACTTGTGCAATTAATGCTTTTAACACATTTCAGCATTTAAAATTATTAACCTTGACTCTAGCATAAGAGTGAAAAAAAAAAAGAGGGAGAGAGAGACTGAGACTCTAACTTTATTCCAAGCATTAAACCATGTATAAATTATAAGGGTTCTGGACAAGGGGATTATAATGTGATCTCAAATTATTAAAAGGCTTTAATACACTAAGAGAGTTCGCAGCCTTTGGCGCTGCTAATGCAGAATGTTTCAGTAATGCTTAAACAACTTTTTTGCAGATCCTCCTTTTTTATTTTCTTTGATCATATTTCTGTCTTCATAGCAGTAAATGGAAAAGTTACAAGCAGAGCACCAGGATGCTGGGCTGGCCAGGCACTAAAACAAAGAACCCTGGCATCAAATCATGTCATGTAATTGTCTCCCAGTTGCCTCTCAGCTATCAAAACTCTCAACTATTGAAAGCTAAGACATGTTGTCCTGCTGCTTAAGAAAATGGTAAAGTACTGGTATGGCTTTCTACAGCATTTGCCACTGGGAAAGGTCCAGAATCTCCCCAGCTAAATAAACCAAAATAACCTCAAACCAAAAATGGCCAAAGTAGATGATAATTAAGAAAACCCATCGCACTCATACAGCATGGTATTGTCTGTGCAGACAAGCAAACAAGAGGCAGCAGAAAGCAGAAGACTTTATCCTCTGAATTTCCTCTGGGAGAGGGGGACTTTTCCCAGATATAGAGCACTGACCATTACTTGGGAAGCTTGGATAAGCCAGGGATTGAAGCTACAGTCAGGGCGAGGGTGAAGAATAGCTCCACTAGCAGGATAGCTGCTGCCCTAGCAAAAGAAAAAGGGCTAAAAACCCTAAGGTGAGTTCAGCAGTAACTAGGCATCCTGGGTGAACTTGTGCATCTGGGCATAGGGCAAGTAAGTCAGATGGTAACTTCCACCCCAGGCAGTCAAAGGAGAAACTAGAGCAAAAGGACTTTACATGGCACAAATGTAACCTTTGCTTTTGTTCAGGTGATCAAAAGAGTGCAGGGACAGATTCTGAAACACCGGGAAATTCACAGTCAAGGCAAGATGTAGAGGAGCAAATACTGATGTGAGGGCCAGAAGACCTCTGCAACCGGGAAGCCCCAGTGAAGCTGCCATATTGTTCACTACAGAAGGACCTCAACAAATGGAGCATAGGACTCTTTTTGGAAAACTGAGAGCTCTTTTAGACACCAAAATTGAAGATCTGGACATATAATCATCTCCGCTGTCTTTATCTCACCAAACGTCTTGCACAATGACCATAATGAGCACCTATAGTAGTTTTCTACCTCTTTTCTGCAAGACATTCAAGCACAGAAGGATATCTGAGGTGGATCCTATTGCTTGTGTCCTTCATAAAAGAACGGCTGGGCCATCTCAAAACGGAGTAGCTTATATACTGTGATCTTTCTATACCTATCATTCATTAACGTGGCACCTTGCCTTCCTCTGATCATGGATATATCTTTCAAAATGAAGCCAATGACTGCGTGGACAATAACTGAACACACAGGTGTTTCATTGTATAACATGCCGAACAAGAAGTACACCTTTGTGCCATACGTCTTCTCTATGGTTCCAAAGCTTAAAGCAAATACGAATAAATTTAACTTTGCTCCACTTCCTAGGGAGTCAGATTTTTCTCTGTTTTGTAAAGAGGTAAAGCTAGGCACAAAGGGCAAGATTTTCAAAGATATTGAAGTGCCTGAAGATGGAGAAATGCCTTTTGGGATTTGCAAAAGTGCTTATGCAGAGTAGGTACCTGCCTCCCACTGAGATCAGTGTTTTGTGTCTGTTCAACAGATGCAAATCTGACTGCTGGCTCTGTTAGAACAATATTTGCTGAGGGTAAATCAACTGTGTACAACAGAGAACGGATACAGGACCCATGCTCCACTTTCCTTCTGAGATAGGACCGATGTTATAGTCACATGATGCAGAGATCTCATACTTCTGTCCACAAGTGGCTTCTATCCATCATTGATCAGACTGTACCATGCTTGGCTGCTCTCTTGCCATAATCCCACCCTCTCCAGGAGCTCCTACAAGTACCTCAGGGGAACCTTTTGCTATTTTTCCTAAAGCAACTGCCCTTAGCAATCTTGCCTGCCTTTTCCTGCAGCAGTCATTCAACATCCAGTTACGGATTAGCCTTCTGTTTGAAATAGTTACTTTATCTTGTAATGTCTGAAGATCTAAATAATTTTGAATGCATCCAATTTAGGTATCCAACCTCTGGCGCCTTCAGAAAAGGGTATCCAGAGGCTTCTGGACTAGGCCTCTGGAAACTCATGTTCAATCCCAACACCTGCTGATGATCTTCTGTATGAATTTAGCAACTTACCTAGGAAGAATTAATTCACAAAAAGACTGGGATATCTAATGTAAAGGCTTACATACCAGCAAAATTCCAGTTGTTCAAGTTGTGTGCGGACATGCCATGAACCGCCTTCACCTGCTACTACCATGCAATTTGACCCCTGTGCAAAAGCTAAGTCTGCCATCCAGAATTGGGAGGCATCAAGCCCAGAGATGTGCTCAGGGCACAGTTAGTTTATGTCTTCAAAATCAGAGTCCAGAGAGCATGGGAGAAGCAGCCCTCTTTCGAAACACTGCCCAAACAGCAGCTCCTGTCCACAGCTCTACTGCTATCACCCCCTCTCAGAGATGGAGAAGACTCAGGTCCACTTCACTCTTTCATCAGAAAGGATTTAAAACAACATGTCCCATCTCCAGTGAAAGAGAATCTGGTGGGCAGTCAGAGGATGCGAGAGCAAACATCAGTCTGGAGCCAAGCAGACAGAAAGGGGGACACCTAAATGCCTGTTCCTGACCTGCAGCCTGTCTATGTACTTTGATGAACAGCTATTTAATGCAGCGTTCAGCTTTATGGCAGTATGTCCTGGTTTCAGCTGTTTACACTAGTCAAGGACTTTTCAGCTTCCCATGCTCTGCCAGGTGCACAAGAAGCTGGGAGGGAATGCAGGCAGGACAGCTGATCCCAATTAGCCTGAGGGCTATTCCATACCACCTGATGTCAAGCTCAGTATATAAACTGGGGGAGTTGGCTGGGGGAAGGAGTGATTGCTGCTTGGGGACAGGTTGGGCATTGGGCAATTACATTGTGCATCACTTGTTTTGTATATTCTATTATTATTATTTTCTCCTTCTCTGCTGTCCTATTAAACTGCCTTTATCTCAACCCACAGGGTTTAGGGTTTGTTTTTTTTTTTTCTCCCTGGTTCTCTCCCCCATTCCACTGGGGTGGGGGGAGGGTGAGCGAGTGGCTGTGTGGTGCTTGGTTGCCAATGGGGGTTAAACCACAACAGAGTAATTTTCATTTTATGAGTAATTTCAGGTAAACATGTATCTCTATCTATGCTCCCGGCCAACTGAGGATTTTCTTGTGGAAACAGTGCAAGAGTCTAGACAGCTTTGGTGTTGTGTCTTTTTGTGTGTTTGCGACAGAGAGTTTGTTGGCTCAAGGGCTTGTGTTACTGACACAGCTAAGCCCGCTCCAACCCTGCCAGGCTGAAGCGTTGGTGCTGTGATCCTGACCAGGATGCTTACTACTGAAAAGCACACCCTGAGAGCGAGGAGTGAAAACAACAATTGAAAAACAGCCTACAGCAAAATTCATTACCTGTGGATTTAGTGCTAATGTTCCAGGGTTATACAAGCTGTTCAGCAGTTTATCTGCAGTCACACCAGATACATGAGCTCCCAAGAAAATATCTCTCTTTACCATGAAATGTCTGATACTTCATATTTAGACAGAAGGAAAGGCAAATAAATTTAGAAAAACATTCTATTCCTCACTTAGCCCTTTTGCAGTAATTGAAACAAAATCCCAAGTACATTGAGAAGGGATGCTCCTCAGTGCGTGCATATGGACTGGCTCAGCATTGGGTTCAAAGGCGAGCACATTGCTGGTGCACAGCATGGCGTGCATGGGAACGGGCCACTCGCTGGCAAGCCTTCCTCCTTTGTTCAGTCACTCTCTAGCTCAAAGGAGGTTTGGAGGACTGAGAATGCAATATTGAAAAATAAGCAAAGAACTTTAATTACATACTCATCACTATACTTTGTAAATGCCAAAGAGACATTGTCAAATTCAAAACACATTTGAAAACACAATTTTGTTATTGATATTCTTTGTTTTAAAAGCCAGAAAAAATTAAGACTTATTTACTTTTCTCTGTCAGTAGTGTTTATTCATTGTTAAGGATTTATACACTTAATTCATTGTGAACAGCAAAACAAGTTGGTTCTCCATTCCTCCTCTCTTTCTACTGTTTTCTGTTTATTGGAAGTAAACAGCACAAAACATTTTCATTTATAAATCCTTCATGGTTTTAATCTTTAGAACTTCTTTAGGGAAAACGTGTCTGTTTACGTTGAGCACTCTGTCTACACCTCTACACAAAAGAGACTCAGAAATACAGAACATGTATTTTGAACTTGCATGACCTGATGGTCACACCACAGTTTACATGTTCCAGAGGACTCCAATCATCAGCAGAGAGGAGGTTCCACAATAAAACAAGAAGGAAAAACAAATGCCAGTGTTAACTTCAGTGCTTTACCTGGGCAGATGATAAGCAATCAAGGCAAAGTAGGTAATAAAATCTTTCTACAATTATTAAATACTTGACTAACAAAAACCACTCAAAGAAAAATACTTCTCAACTTAAATTCAAGTGCTAGCACCTGATCTTATCCATGATACAGCACATGTGCTGATTAAACACCAGAAAAGCAGAGAGAAATCCTTCCTCATTCATGTTGCTTACAGATGATTACAGCAAAAAATCTGTTCACAATCTAGTTCCAGTCAAAATGACAGAGTGTTCTTTTGATTTGATGACACTAAGAGACATTAAGTGACAGAAATTGGGCAATTTCATCTTCCAAGGACAGAACCATCACAAGTCTGGCAGAGTTTGATACAGGGACGGTTTAAAATTAGGCCTGGATTAATCACTCTCGGAACTGATTTTCTCCTGACCTGTCCCAGCTCCCTCCCCTCTGCCACCAATTCGGTGAAACAGTCTTTTGTCAGGGTGGGCTGTTCCTGGCTCCCCAGCCATGAGGAACATATACATCAGGATATTTCTTAACTCTGTTTATTAAAGATTCCACAAGCTTGCCCCAGGCAGGAGATTGTATAATTTTGCTGACAAATGGTACATGCCACTCTTAAGGGCAGCACACCCTGCTATCCACCGTTGTTGGCTGCAAATCTGTCCCAGCATCATCAGAGTCTTAGGTGGACTTCATCAGCTGTAGTCATCTTATCAGCTAGGCACAGCCTCTCCTAATGGCTTGATAAATATTCTGGCATGCCGGTATCACTATCAAGAGATTCAAATCATGCCCAGTACTTACTGCTGCTATTACTGCAGAGTTATTTCCAATGACTCTTTCACTTATCTCTGTAACCAGAGACATTGAATAGTTCTTTTTATGTCTCCACTCCTGGTCACTGAGAGCAGAATTCATACAGAACTGTCCTCCACCTGGATGGGAAAGCACCTTGCCCATGTGAAATTTGAAGAACAGATTTAGTCTGTGTGAGAAATGCATTCCCACAATCCCATCCCTAGCTTGCTAATGTAAATGTGTGCTGCACCTGATTTTTGAATTTCTGACATAGGAACATCTTATGTCAAGTCTCTCACATGGCCACCTTGAGTTTGGCATGGGCCTCAAGGCAGGTGCAGGTAAAATAGTTTATTTTGTTATTTTTACACTCCCTGCATCCCAAGCTAACAAAATATGTATGATACATGTTTTGGCTTCAGTTAAAGGAATAGGATGGTTTTCCTAGTGACTTTCAACCTTTCTCATGCTAAGCCTTCATCTTTAATCCACTTCCCATCCATCTGGGCTCTAGCTAAGATGTTCTTCCTCAAATAAAATGGTCATGATGCCTGTTTCAGACTCAGTGCTCTAATACCAGATCAGGGAGAAGAATAAGGTAACAAATAAAGCAGACTTTACTGCCATATGGGGATATTCCAGTGAAATCCTTTAAGCTTAAATCCTGGTACCACTGACAAAAGACGAACACTCACCAGTACGGGGGGGGGGGGGGGGGGGGGTTACATGTAACCTATAGCACTGCCTAGATTGCCCCCAGTTTTTCTGAGATAACCAGGGCAGTTAAGGTGAAGATATGTGGTTTTCAATTTCTTTTTTTTTTCCTTTTTCAGAATGGCTTACATCCATCATAGGAGGACTGAGAGGAGCATTGTGCAGTAAAGGAGGCAAAGGCAAAATGGTCTGTGTGGTCTGTCCTGATGTGGAAACAATGAGGAGATGGGTTAGAGGGATGTGAGAAGGTTGGAGCAGAACTGTCGTATCGGAGAGAAAAAGAAAGTGAGATGAACCAAGATAGCAAATTAAAGGAAAAACTGAGTCAGGGAAGAGAAAAAAGAAGTTGTGTAAGATGGGAAGGAGTCAAGAAAGGAAGGAACATGTACGACTGAAGCAAAAGAAAAATACAAGACATAGATGAAGAAATAAGGCTTAAATTGGAGCCTTTTTCAATTTTATGTTGGACTAGCATAATAAACCATGTACCTCAGCACATGACATCATGTGGCCTCATGCCATGTGAAGATGACTGACAGGTTAATCAACTGACATCATGAGAAACAGACACATAGAAGAAAATCATATTTAAGCTGACAGGATAATTACTTTCACTGTCCCTCATACAGGGCCCCTCAGGCAGGAATCTGACTCCCAGACCAGGAGATAGGGAGAACTATCACCACATACAGAAGTATTTTTCTCCCTTGTTACATTTTGAGGCATTTCTTCCATTCTTTGAGTCGGAAAACCATGAGAACGGAATGTATTCTATGATCAACGTGTAGCCAGGATGAGTATTTCCAGCACCAGAGAATCATTTAATAACATCTGCAATCAAGATGTCTTGGGAGGAGTTTTTTTTTTAAATCTGCACCCTCTGCAATCCTTGCGGTTGATATAGAGAGCTGTTTATATTACACAGGAGTTTCACTTGAAGAATGGAAACAGGCACTGGTATAACCAACCCTTCCCTTCCTTCCAAGGTTTCCTGTTGTGATGGGACCCAGTTGTGAGAGATGAGAAAAATTGCAACTACCCTGTGGGAAGCCCCTCTAAGTTGCGAGTACTTGGTGCTTTTCAGATCCAGACCCAGTGTGAACACTGATAACCATCATTCAATGATTTGAGGTTATAACAATTGATGTGCCAAGTTCAATTTGTGTTCTGGTAGCATCTTTCACTTTCACCAGTGTTAAAACCTGCCTTTGATTATAACTGCATTAGCTAGCAAGGGAAGTGATGCATTATTATAAAGCTCATAAAAGGAAAAAATTCTATAGGTTCTGTGCACAAATAAGCTATCTGCAATTTTTTCCAAATTAATTTTGTGATGCAGAATGTGCATTTGCCTTCAGAACAGTGAAGTTAAAGAGCTGCCAGCTTAAATCAGCTTGTGTTCAAGCATCTATCTACCTTACTGTTGATTTTGCATCATATGCTCAGACAGGTGACACCTTCCAACTGTGGAATGTCCCACACGTATTTGATGTTTTTGCTTTGTCCAAGGTTTAAGTCAAAATGCCTGAACAGAGATATGATAGACACTGAGGCTGCCAGCATGTTTCCACCACAACAGTCTCATGCACAGTCTCCTGTGCTTGCATGGTGTAGGTGTTAGATAAGGAAACACATGCATTTTCCCACCCTTTTCTATAACAAAGAACCGTCCTTGACTTGGTTCCTCTCTCCCACCAACTGCTTCCTGTGCCTTGTGCAGATGGGGATACCTCATTCCCCCACACCCTGCCAACTATTCCCACACGCCCTGGCCCTCCCAGCTCTGCCTGCACTGCTCAAAGAGATCCTCAGCAGATTCTCCCCACCCTGGACTGGTGCCACAGCCGCTTGACTTGAGGTACAGATAGACAAGGAAATTTTGTCTAGGTAGAAAACACCACCCCCACCCCGAGCAAGTTAGTCAGGCTCTAGGATAGACAAAACTCAGTTGCTTTTCCTCCCTGCACTTCAGCTCTCTTCAGAAATTCCTTCTGAATAAAGAAATAGATAAACATACCCTTGATATGAGACTGCTTGTCCTATCAGACACTACAGAACTGCAGAATAGTAGGCTTTTCTTTGATGCCCCCCTTCCACTACCTGCATCTAAGTTCAGCTTTTATAATAACACAAATCAGCCTTTCAGAATGGGGGGAGAGGGGCTCAGAGGCAAATTGCAAACCACAGCAGGATATTTTCTCCACATAAATGTTCTCAACCTCAGAGTGATCAGCCAAGCATTCAGAGAGATGCATCACCAGTCAACATGTCATGGCAAAATCTGACAGTACAGAGTGTTCGGCTGTTTATTCAGAGAATATATTTGAATAATGAGTACATTCAAGAAACCATGCTGCCGCTGCGCTCATGGAAAAAAGAGCAAAAGGCTAACTTTGCCAAATAAATTATGTGTTGCAAATTATTCTTTTTCCTCAGAGCTCTGTGTGTCCCAGGAGTAAAGAGCTAGCAAAGAAACTCTTTACCCAGGCAAGTGGTAACTGAGTAAACAGGATTTCCAGCTCAGAATTCAAAGATGAGGACAAGCAGAAGTATCTTGTTTCCAAAGTGTACAAATACAGGCAGTAGAGACTCTTTCAGAAAAAAATGTATAGAGGACATACAGGACACTCAACACAGAACCTTCCTTTCATCAGAAAATAAGATATTTTCAAAAATTATGAATCCTAGGTTAGAATTGTATGCACATTTACTGGGATAGAGGTCATTTTCTCCATTTCTGTTGGCTTCAGCTTAGGTGTTCCTTCAGGATTCAGGTGTAACATTGGTGAAATTCCCTGGCCTTTGCTTGAAGGCCTGAAAGTTGCACTCTCTTTCCTCCTCCATAAAACATCCACAATGAACTTTTTGTGGGGACTTACACTGTTTTTCTGTTCAAAACCTGGTTGCTATGTGAATTTCTTGGTTTTGACACCTCAGATTTCCTACATGGCCAGTAAGTGGAATATACCCATTTGTGGTCCAGAAGGTAGCAGCTATGAGAGCTGTGAGATAGCCAAAGTCTTCTGAATGCAGCAATTAAGTGTTTCTCAAGGGAACTACTTCTTAGATGGTTTTTCACTAAACTTCATGTTCCCTCTGGACTTTTAGCCTCTTTCCTTACCTTTTCTTCATGAGTAAATTCCCTCTTTTGCACCACTTCTATAACAACTGCCGCCTTCTATATTCTGTATAGGCAAGGTCAAGAGTACCTGTACTCTCATTGTCTTTCCCTATTACTTTTCTTTCCCCTTTCCTTTCCTCCCATTTCTTACCCTGACCAAATGCAGAGGGAGAAATACATGGAGAAAAATTACTATTTTGTTCCTTGCCTTGCACAGCTCTTTGTAGCCTGGGGCCATGCCTGGAGCTGCTGGCAGATACCTCACAGCAGAGCATGCATGAGTAGCCAGGGTAGTTCCCACAGTTGTTGTGATGCCTCCAGCTCCAGTTTGACAGGATGAATATAGGTCTAGGTCGCTCACAAAGTCCTGGCAAATGCAGCATACAGTGCCTCTTCAAAGACAGATTATCACATTCTGCTTGTTTCCCTTCTGGTCTGTGAAGACATCTTTCACAATTTTAATGACCCTGACCAAATCTGTAAGCTCAAACACTGTGTACAACACCCTACTGTTCACCTTCCCCTCCTACTTCACAGCTAAATATGATAAAATAACATGCTTAAGGTTTGACTCCAGTGGGAGCTATCAGTCACTGCACTTTCAGAGGTGACCCTTGTTTCATAAGTGTCTCTGCTTAGGAGACTACTTCAAGATTTGGAGTTATTTTTTATGCCACTCTTGCAGATTGTGGTCTATATATGCTGATGTCAATGCATTTTTCCTGAAAAAAGGCTTACAGAAGTTATTGTTTCCTTATGCCAAAGGACATCCAGTATCCTCTAGCCCATTTCATTGTATTTCACTATTCGTCTACAACTGTGGTTCTCATTTATATAATCTTCCTGTGTGGCCTCTCCTATACTTCCTTACATGGCTGTTATCACATGCCTGCCAAGTCGGGCTCTACTGGATGGCGGGTGCTAATGGAATTGAGCACTTTCTCTTTCTGTCATCCAGTGGTACGTTGGCTCTGAAAATGAGAATATGGATTGTTTAGTAAAAAAATTATCTGATTGATTATTTTTAGTTTACTCTGCTGCTGCAATGGGTGAAGCAGCTCGCAAAAGGCATGATCACTGCTGAGCGAGAACAATGAAGAAGTATTATTTGTGTGCAGACTTCCCCACAGACTCTATCTTTGACTCCAGCTAAATGTTCCCAGTCACTGATGCATGGAAAATGTTCAGGATGCAGTAGACAGTTCTAAAAACACTAGAACAATCACCTGGGAA
>VZTL01071836.1:10911-65544 GCA_013400535.1 Scopus umbretta | reverse complement strand
TTTTTTTTCTGGCCTGCTCCTTAAAATCAGCTGGCTTATGTAGCCACACTGCTGTTTCCAAAAGAGATACTGCCTTAGCACAGTATAGCAAATCTTGAATCACTGGGTTTAAATGTATCCAAAAAATGATGGTTGATTTAATGGACATCTCTGAAGTGTTGAAATATTAGTCAAGCTTTTCTGTCTACCAGCTTAAATGACCTTTTCACAATTCCCTGACCTGTGTGTCAGCAAACACAGTGCATCTGCCCCAAGCATATGTTTTCTAGGCAGAGACAAACAGACCCGTCATTAGGATGATCTCCTCACTGCTCAGATATTCCATTTATTACAGATATAGTGCACTGATTTAGAACAACAATCTGTTTTCAGCTTCCAAATCTCAAAATACTATTTTGCTTCTGGTTTATATTACTGAAGAATGTAGACTTGTTCATATAAGAGAGCCTACATCGTTAAAGTTCTCCATCTGTGCAAGGTTGGGGGCATAAATGACTTGGGATAAAATGCAACCAGTTTCCTTGATGGGTCATTGTTTTTAATGGTCTGTTTCAGCTTGACTTGGGAATCTCATTACAAGTCAAATGAGAACAGTCTGATGGTCAAAACCAGACTCTCTTTAAATGTTAAAAGTTGTCAGATTATAATTTTTTTCACAATGTTGTACAATATCAATGCCTTATACTTAATGATATATAGGCAAATATACAAAAATGTATAAACGTCATCAATTTTTGAAAAATACTCAAGATTCATAGGAAGTATCCACTTCTCGAGAAATACATTTTACATAACCAGTCCTCAAAAAACTTTGTTAAAATTTTTCCAGGGGGGCAAAAATACACATTTAATGATACAATAAGAAACTGAGGCAATATTGCATTAAAAAAAAATTAAATTCCCCTTTTCTCCTGTACATTTCCTCACCTGCATGTCATCAACCTGTCTTCTCAGGAAATATCTGAAAGCACTATGCAGTCAAACTGCTGAGCTACTGCATATACGACTCAATAAAAAGGTCTTGATAGTATCTACTCATGTTTTATAGAATATGTAACACAAATTCTTAGAAAATCTAGCAGAGAAAAATTTTAAATAATTTTATGCAATTCTAAAGGACAATTAAAATATTAGTATATTGGTTTGTATCTATGACACAATAAATCTGTTGATGCCCCTTGTAATTATTCTCCCTCATTTTGCCTTGGTTTTTACCTAATTTAAACTCAAATGTGACAACATAACACTTACACATCTATACTTCAAATCTAAGTGTGTATAAACATTGTCCTTGATCTTTTTTCATGAAGGATTTCTCAGTCTCTGGGGTATGATTACACTCTGTAGGGTATGTCAGTTAAATTTTTTTAATCTTGAGAACAATGGCAACATCTCTATTCATGTCTCATTGCAAATCCTGGGTGGAAATCAACAGTTTCCATAGCTTAGCTCCCAGGAATCAGAGATCTACCCTGCCATCTATTAGTTGTTACAGTGAAGTCATATTTTATAGCTTCAGAAACAGTGACTGCGCACATTGAGGGCACTATTGCTGTCTATTGCGAGGGGCTCTGCCTGACTGTAGGGATCAAGCAGAGCAACCGGAAAGCACCCCAGCCCATGGTTTGGGAACTAACCACTGCAGGATCCTGATGATGAAAGCAGAGAAAAGAAACAGCCCCTCCAAAGAGCAATTCAGAGCCTGTGCTCTGAGCTTGGGCTCCTCCGGGGTGCATTTTCGAGCAGCTCTATCTCTTCATTGGCAGCAAAGCCTACAGCGATTAGCTTCCGAGCACTACTGCTGACACGCAGAACACCTCCCTCCATAAACAAAGCAGACCTCTCTCGCCTGTGATTTGCTTCTCTGCTTTCCTTTTGACCAAGGTCAAATACAGTAATTTGATGAACATAGGACATGCTGCTGGCTTTCTTCTGACACAGCTGATGGCAACCATTTAACTAGATGGCCTCGGACTTAGATCGGTATGGCAATTGTTATAATCCCATAGTTTTTAAGTCCACTGCTAACGAAGGGTTTACAAAGACCTTCATCTTCTCTAACAAACTTTCTGCCTCCAGGCTGCTAAAAATGCTGACAGTCTGCCAACAAAGTCGGTTGTCTGCTGTTGCTTTTAAGACATTCAAAGAGCTCAAATCTTTAGTGGGAGTGCTTCTTTTTATTTTTACTTTTTAGTGTTTTGTTTTGGTTGAAAGGATTAATAACTTTAGGGCAGATGTCTTCAATATTTTGTGATTAAAAATGTGACCTCTAGTAAATAGCCTGTGCTATTCTTTTCCCCACTTCACTCAATTACTGCAAAGATCACGTACTGCACCTAAAGAAAAAGGTTATCTTCCCAAGACAAGTCACCTATTAACCTACGACTCATGACAGTCGTGAGGCTTTCCTATGAAATAATTTCTGCTACAGATCCCAAATGAAACTTAGTTTTTCCAGGTCTGAGAATGTGTCTGGTTAATGTGTATACTATTTTTTTATAAGTTAATAATTTTCATGTCATGTGTGGTCTTTAATTCAAACTGGAACTGGAAACAGAACTGATGAGATGCACAGAATGAGATTTAAATCTTACAGTTTTAGGGTATAACAGGTAGTCATATTTAGCACTTGGAGCATTCACCATGAGGTATGGTACTTTTGCACTGAGTCTCTTCTTGGCCTGCAGAGTTCGTGATCTGCTGGAACCAGGCTAGATGGGGTGGGAAGCCTCCTTCTGACCTATTGTACAAGCAAGTCTGCAAATGGAAGGCAATGCTAGTCTTAATCCTCATAGCTGGGGATGATCTTTTAAAAGGAGCCAAATCTCTATAGAAGACCATTTCCTCATTTTATGTGAAATAATTGCTGGAAAAGTGTATTGGGTTTGTGTGGCAAAGTTTTGGTAGTGGCAGGGGGCTACAGGGGTGGCTTCTGTGAGAAGCTGCTTCCCCTATGTCTGATAGAGCTAATGCCAGCTGGCTCCAAGAAGAACCCACCGCTGGACAAAGCTGAGCCCGTCAGCGACAGTGGTAGCACCTCTTATAACATATTTAAGAAGCTGGGAAAAAAATAACCAGGGACACAAAGTGCAGCTGGAGTGAGGAGTGAGAATATGTGAGAGGAATGACTATGCAGACACCAAGGCCAGGGAAGAAGAAGGGGAAGGAGGTGCTCCAGGCACTGGAGTAGAGATTCCCCTTCAGCCCATGGTGAAGACCATGGTTGAGGCAGGCTGTCCCCCTGTGGCCCATGGAGGTTAACGGTGGAGCAGATGTCCACCTGTGGAGGACCCCTCACTGGAGCAGGTGGATGTGCCCAAAAGAGAGGGTGACCCCATGGGAAACCCATGCTGGAGCAGGCTCCTGGCAGGACCTGTTGACCCATGGAGTGAGAAAGAGGAGCCCATGCTGGAGCAGGTTTGCTGGCAGGACTTGTGACCCTGTGGGAGACCCACACTGGAGCAGTCTGCTTCTGAAGAACTGCACCCTGTGGAGTACACCCACGCTGGAGCAGTTCATGAAGAACTGTAGCCCATGGGAAGGACCCATGCTGGAGAGGTTCATGGAGGACTGTCTCCTATGGGAGCAACCCCACGCTGGAGCAGGGGAAGAGTGTGAGGAGTCCTCCCCCTGAGGAGGAAGGAGCGGCAGAGACAATGTGTGATGAACTGACCGCAACTCCCATTTTCCTGTCCCCCTGTGCTGCTCAGGGGGAGGAGGTAGAGAAAATCGGGAGTGAAGTTGAGCTCAGGAAGAAGGGAGGGGGGAGGGGAAGGGTTTTTAAGATTTGGTTTTATTTCTCATTAGCCTACTCAGTTTTGATAAATAATAAATTAAATTAATTTTCCCTGAGTAGAGTCTGTTTTGCCCGTGACGGTAATTGCTGAGTGATCATTTTGTCCTTACCCCGACCCATGAACTTTTTTTGTTGTATTTTCTTTCCTCTGTTCAGTTGAGAAGGGGAGCGATAGGGTGGCTTTGGTGGGCACTTGGCATCCAGCCAGGGTCAACCCAGCACAAAAAGAAATAAAAGCAGAGGGCAAACTGCCTAACTGTTCACCACTGTCTTCTCTCTGAGGTGATGCTTTTTACAATTGTGTTTGGTCAAAGTATGTTCAGCCACATCGTAAGTGGAAACTGAATTTCTTTGGGTGTCTGTCTACTTCCTGAGTGTCTGGGACTTAGATGTGTAGCTCTTCAGGCCAGGGCTAAGCAGCTCAGAGGAAGCTCAGAAACCCAACTCCTACTGCTGAAGAGCTCTGAGGTCAGAAGGAGAGTGCTTGGTGAGTTTTGTACTTACAGGGCTGAGTAGTCCTGGGGTAGATGTTTTGGGGGCTCGTGGGTTGTGCAATGAAATTCCACAGCTGTTTTTTATTTGTGTGTCAATATTCCTTTTTGAATCTGCCCCTGAGTTACATTTGGGAACTTTGACAGAACAAGCACTGCCTGTATTAAATACTTGGCAGTAAGTTTGCGCTTTCTATGCAAGAATATTCTAGTGCTTTGCAAACATTAATTACACTTTACAGCTCCTCTGAGGAAAGATGGAAAGCTAACTCTGGTTTTGGAAGACATGCTGATTTTGTTGATTGGCTATATGCTGAAAGACATGTAATATCAACCTTTATGTTGCCCAAATATATAACCAATGTAAAGTTAAAAGAAAAAGCAGCAAGATTCCAAAGCCTGCTGGTTTAATGCCAGAGAGGAGGAAATGAAAATCAGTTTGTGACTAGAAAGGAGTGCTTTGATGACTGGGAATCTCACTTTACATATGCTACCTGATAGGTCTCTTTTTGTCAGTGTATATGACATTGTTTTGTCCAATTAGCCCTGACATTTCTTTTGAGCTTTATTTTTGTTTTGTATATACATATTGGAGAAGAAAGCTCTGCCAATCCCTGGGAATCACATTTAAATCAGAATAACTCTTAGCCCTTTGATGAATAGAAAGCATATTTAAAACATGGGTACAGAGCAGCAAATAAAATCAGGAGGCAAAAAAAAAAGGGAATACAATTAATGTGCTCAACATATCAGGTACAGATCTGTGTCCTCACATTCAGTAGCAGTCTGAGAGAAGATATACTGCACTAGGATATTGGCCAGCATGAAGAAAAAGGGGAAGCTCATAGGAATCCCACAGGTAAGTGTGAGAAATCATAAGATCTTGTCCAAAACCATCCTCATAGCCGTCCTTCATTCAGTCCGTGGAAGCAGGTACTGTGGTCCTCCCACACTTCCATGGAAGCCTGCGCCTGAAGCAGCTCATTCCTTGCTGGTTGTCGTGATCCCCATTACCAACCTGTCCAAGTGAAAGACACTTTGATCTTTAGTTTCTAAACACAACAGAAGAATTGACAGATGTTATTAAGGCAGAAACATCTTTTAAATTACATGTCTGTTAATTCATTCTTTTACTGTAGTCCCTTTTGCAACACATTGTTCCCTTAGTATAATTTATACATTTCTTCTAATGATAATTGAATACTTTTGGGTTTTTGACATCTATGCGAGGGGTGTAGTTACCAATTTGGAATAAGTCAAGCTACTGGAAAACATCTCACTTAGAGGTTAGATGCATGATGTGCTTTAACAGAAAAAAAAAGCCCTTTGTACTTTTATGGGTTTTTTTACTTAAAAAAAAACAGAGAAAGAAAGATATTACAGAACTAGTGTACTATGATTTTACTCAGCTAATTAGAGACTGAATAACACATTGGACCAACTAAAATGAGTTAACATTGAATCAGTAAATCATCTACTTCAGATTATCCGAGCACCAGTGTAACACAACAGGTGATCAATCTGCATGATGAGTCTGACAAACAAAAAGGATGTTTGAGTTAGTTGTGCAATGAGGAGGACATAAGGGAAATGGTATTTTTGCTTAGCTTGTGACCATATTTGTTTGGTGAAAAGAAGGGTGATTAAGTTCTGGTCAGGCCAAAAATGTATGTGTGGCACTGGGCAACAATTTGTGGAAGCACTTGATTTGTATTGTGAAACATTACAGTGGCCATAGTTGGATGATGTACTCATGTTGGTCTGATTCCTGTTTATTTAGTGCATGGCACTCAGATAGACCTTGGCATTAATAGCCTAAGCAAGAACTAATGCTAAAGAAATTGAAGCAAGCTATTTGGTGTGAAATACAAGGTGTGTCTAATAATATAAGGTAAATTATAGCATTGTCTCCCTTGGGAATTTAGCAATTTCGAAATTGTTAAATTGCAATGCGTTCCTGTGTTGCTGTGTTTGTAAACACAGCCTGAAGTAATGATTTCTTGACCCTACAAACTGGACTTGTGAACTGCTCATCACCTACCAGCACAGGCCTGACCCAGGCTGAGCCTCCTGCAGAGTTTATTGTACCTTTATGCAGGTCCCAGGACAAGGGAAACCTCTTCCCAAAGTAGCTTAAAGTAATGAGATATATGGTACAAGAGATGGCATAAAGTGTACTGGTACACAGCAAACCCAGCAAAATCATTTATTGTTTTAGAAGCAGCAGAATGAGTTCATGCAGTGTCAGAATGTGACTATGCAGCTTTGAGGTTTTTGCTGTTGGCTTAGATGTACTATCAACAGCTTTTGTGAATCCTCATACCATGGCCTCCATTTATATTGCTGTTCACAGGACTTTGAGTTCTTGATACCTTCTAAAGCAAGAACTCTGCTTGAATTCAGTGGAGAGTTTTGAGCATTTCTGAGTCACACATTGGGGTGAAAGTGTAAATCAGGGGGTTTACCTGCTGCAGTCTCTATTACTGGAGCACAGAACTTAGCCATGGTATTCTCAAAGTCAAAGCAGGGGGAGGATAGCTACATGATCTACAGAACAGCAGTCTCTCCCAACTTATTTGTAAGGCTAGAGATGATAATTAATGAAGAGAGTAACACTGAATTTTAATTGGGCTGTAATTATAACACAGCAATTTATATTGTGAGACTTTCAAGACTATTCAGCCCCTACAGCGTTTTGTTCCTCAGCTAAATCCAGCTCTAAAAGTTAGAGGGAGATAAATAATTGGTTCTGAAACATACTTATCATAAGCGGGTCATGGTGGGGGGGCACCATTTATCATAATTTACCTAAGGGAAGCACCTCTGTGTCAGATCTGATAGACTGGAGACCAGGCAAGTTAGGGCATTTGCTAATAAGCACGCAGAGCTAATGCCAGAGCAGTACTGGATTTATCAGAAGGCAGGAGACATACCAACTGGATTCAGTCCATACTCGGAGACACATGGAGAATCTGAATTGACCCCCAAAATTGCTAAGAATATGAGTGGGGTAGATGCAGGGATTTCCTTCCCTGAAACGTTACAAGCTCTATCTAAAGGAAGCTTCAGTCTGCATAAGCTTGGATTAGCCAAGAGAGAAAGCAAGGAAGCTGATGCGGTTCTGTAGAAAGCAGTCTTCTGGATCAGGCTTTAGATGTCAAGAAACGGTAGACAGAATCTCTTCCCCTTATTTGGATCATTATGTTAGCAGCATGCATGGTGGTTGCCTGAATTTATGAATGGGAAAATCTCAAAAATGTCCACTGCTGGGCTGGCCTAGAAAATAATATGCTTATTTCAAATATCTAACTTGAAGATCTTGATCTCAACTTCTTTTATGAGTTTTCTGATTTTTCTTGCTTCCAACTGAACTAGAAATGTCAGAAGGGCAGATTTTCCTATGGTGTGGAAGAAAGATGTAAAAATTGTGCTACTGCTTGCTCCTATCATTATTTATAAAATTCTATCTGTAAATGCTGCTTTACCTCAAATAAAGGCAATCTCTAGAAGAAAAATCAAAAGATGGCCAGCTGGTCACAGTAGGGGTCAGCATTAAGGATTCCTGCAGAAGGAGGGTACAAACAACTGCTTGTCCTCAAGTAAAATCAAATTCCCAAGAAAAATAATAATAAAAAAGTCCGTAATCCAAGTGGGTCAGGTTCAGAAGGCTGCTTTCAGTTAGCTCATTACCAGGCCTCCTGTCTCCCACAGGAAATTTCTCTTGTTTGCTGAGGTTTCAACCCTGAGATTACAAATAATGGAAAAAAATAAATACTTGAATATGTTCAGCAGGGCTTTTAAACCTCAGCTTGTAAAAGCATGTTGAGGAGGTGGAATTCCATCTCTGTAGATCTTTTGGTGCAGATTTGAAAAAAATCTGTTAGGAATGGATCTCCCTTTGGAAAAAGGGTGGCTAAACTAGGTAACTTATGAAGGATGTTGCCGGCCCTACTTTTCTGTCTTTTGTGCTTAATCACAGCTTTGCCACTTTGTAGGCTATATTTTAGATGTAACCATTATTTTCTACCAGCCATTGATAGTGAAGGGATTTCTGGCTGAGTTTTTCTGGAAAGTGTCCTGGTCTAATCTGGGGAAGTTCTTAAAAGGAATGGGGAGAAAAAAGGGAAATATCTTCAAATGCCTCAAGATTAATTAAAAAAAAAAGTCATTTAAAATTCTTGCCCCACTGGAAATGGACTAAACCTTCATGAAAGACCTCCCTCTCTCTTCACTCACACACATGAACTTCTAGCACTAATTCTGCATTAGCCATTTTTGCTTCACACAGAGAAATATCCCATTAGGAATCTTTGCACAGACCAGGGGCTGAAGCTTTGGGTACCTGGAAAGCAATACAGGTGTCTATTGCAACTGTTATTTTGAACAGTTGCATTTTCTTGTTATTCTCATAGAAGCTAATCAACTCAGTGTAACAGGGAAGTCAGAGGCATCTTTTCTATGCAAGAATTGAGACTATCTGTAGTGACTGACATTGGGTGGAAGGAAAATGAAACAGAACGTGAATCGCGGAGCTGAAACTTTTAACTCAAAAAAGTACAGGTTTTAGGAAAGAAAAACATGTTTCTTTTGCGATGCTTGATTATGATTTCCTTTATTGTAAGGTGGCAGAGGGGGGTTGATGTATTTTATTTTGTCTGGGAAGGGGTTCTGCCTTTTCTATATCTGCAACAACAAAATTGAAAATTATCTCAATTTACCATGGAGAACTTAATGGATTCAAACTGCATGAACATGCCATTTCCAACAAAGACTTCTATTTGTTTGTTTTGTTCATGGTGTCATGAAGCTATCTCTATTCTGGAAACTATCAAGGCTATGTAATTTGGCTGCTGATAGAAGAATTTTCTTTCATTATGTTTCTTTTCTCTTATGTAGAAGCATTTAAGTTATTGAAATTAGTAAGAAAGCTTTAATTTATTTCTTCAGATGTACCAGTTAGCAACAACTCGATTTGCAACTGCCAGTCATGTTTAACCAAGCGAGTGAGCAAGCCAAGAAAACAAGATTGTGGTTGCATGTGCTGACTGGTTAAGATATACAGCTAGAAGAAATAGCTCATGATCAGAAAAGAGATTTGCTTTACCAGACCATGCTATGTGACCGCTTCCTGTTTGTGTTTTTGTTCTTGTTGAAATAGCTATTCTTACCACTTCTACAGGAATTAATCAGGCATTGACACTCTGATATCTAGATGGTTTTTCCATTAAAAAAAAAAAAAAGCTTAATTAGACTGCAAGTAGCAGCAGCATGTATTCCACAGCGCTCCACAGGAGGTGACACAGTGTCTCAAACAGCTCTGAGTCTCTGGATGAAAATTAGGAAAAAATTGAGCTCACACTATCTTTCATTATGACAATAAGCACGTAAAAACTACATGCTGTGTAGCCAAGTTTACCACATTCTCTTTTACTAGGACTTTCAGTAATGATATCCAAGAATTAGACTAGGTTGAATACTCTGAACTCAGGTAGTCCTGGGAAAAGAATCAGCTCATTGAAACACAGATTAAAGTGCTGTAGGACAGGCCATATGGCTAAATGGAGCTAGATTCAGGGATGCACCGTGAGCCAATAGCCCCTCAAGTCTGTACCTGGGGAGATTAAAGCCTTGATTTGCATGGTGAAACAAGATAATAGGATTGCCAGAGGATGTTATTAATGAATCCAAAAAGACTGCTTCCAGGTGGTATAAAATCAAGTCTTGAAAAATATTTGACTAGTGGGTTGAGTTAGATTGATGAGCATAAAGACCCTTTATACGGAGGGAAAGCTAGGACAGGAAAGGCAAGTATGACCTGGAATTGAATAGTAGATGTCTGAAGTCACACCACTGCTAACATGGCCTCAAACTTTAATCTCTCCGTACCTCCCTGCCTTTAATCATCTCTATCATAAAAACACCCGTAATGTTACACTATTAAAGTCTGCAATGGTTATAAACATGGGGAGTGTGCTACTTGTAAGCAATAATCATTTTGGTTATTACAGAATAATACTGAACACTTTTCAAAATGCATATGCACGTAAATATAGTATGCATGTGCATATATGATACAGTTACTAGTCAGGTTTAATTGTTCAGGTTTACAGGTTTAGGATGTTTCTTAATGTTGCTTCTTAGTCTTTAAAATTCTACAACAATTTGTTGGAAAATTATTGACATCTTTGGCTAGTTTAATGAACATAGCACATATGGAGAATCTAATATGCTGCACTTTCGTGCAGGAAAAGAAAAACAGCAGCAAAACCCAATACCATGGCAACTTTCTAGCAACGGAATATCAGCAAGCAGTTTTCCTGGATTTTTCTAGAGCTCTGAAATGGTTAGTTAAGGAAAAATCTCCTCATGACAGTGAGAATTTTTCTGCTTATTTTCTGCAGATATAATTTCTTACTAAAATATTGGTCTTGTCTGAAAACATTTTTTTTTGACAACATGGCTATGAGAAACTGATAGTCTGCCTATTCTTACTAAAAGAATGTCATGGAATACTGGATTTGTTTTAGTGTGCAAACTTAAATAAAGTAAGATTAATCTCTGGATTTTTAGTGGCAATATTTTAGACATCTTTCTTTTTACTATTGCGTTCCCTAGAAAGCATTGTAGTTGCAACTTCATTGAGGGCTTTGGCATCTTCAGGAAAATTTCTTGTAGAAATGCAAGTAAGGAAGACTTAGGCATAGGAAGTTGTTTTATAAGAGATTATATGTTAATATACTGAAGCTATTCTAATTACTTAAAAGATTATAATGACTCTGTTAGTTTAGAAATGAAAGAAGTTTCCTACTTTTTGGGTTGTTCAGATTGCTACCATGAGGTTTTTAGGGTTTTTGATTTTTTTTCAAATTTCTTTTGAGTTTGTAATGAAGTACAAGATTAATTTGCAGTAATTACAGTAGTAATAAGTGCTGATATTGGTTTGCCATAGATGTGAAAGGATGATGTGTGTTGCCAGGTTTGGGAACTCTAATATGTGAATCACATACAAATTTGGGAGTGCTTGAGAACAGAAATAATAATGTAAAACTGAAGTTATGAAAATGAAAATACAAAGACATGCGTGGGGTAAACAAATTTTAAAGCTTTCCTCAGGGCAATGTGTTTGTCAGAAGACTTTCTTGCTGTGCCAGGTCGTGCTAAAAGTAAAGAAGAATTTATGTCAAAACCATGATGGAAAGCTGCTTTGGTTTTAATAATAAAAGAATATTAGCTTTGCCTCATTCTTTTGCTGAAGTAGATCTGTAATAACTCATAATAATTTGAGGAGCAGGTCAGAATCAAGGTTAGTAAAAGGATCAAATATCATCTGAATCAATCTCATTTCTCAGTCCAAGCTCAGAGTCTGTCAGGCTGTTACACATTTCCCAGAGCTGATGCCTCTTGGATTAAGGAAAAAAGGGAGTTTACTACATTATACTACTGCTTTATTGGGCTGGCCTATACAGACTGCAAATTAATTAAGTAAGGTTATAACCAGTTTGGCAGTGAGTTACGTGCCCTCACAGGAACACAGTCAGCTTCCAAACAGATTGTTTCTGCCCCCAGAAGCTGTGTTTCCAGGTACAGCACAGAAATCAGCATATTTGCTTAGGAAATTATTTTATTTTTGAGTAGTAGTCACATTGAGCTTGCTATGAAATTCTGCTGTGAGTTAATATTCTTGGAATTTAGTTTAAGACTCTGGTCTTGGCAGAAACTGTTGCTATGCAAATAATATACTCCAGATGTGAATTGTATTATGGAAATTAATAAAGAATGCATCTCTATGAGCGTAGCTAGAACATATGAAATAATCTATGCCATGTCTTTTTATAATAAGAACCATAAAATTGAAATAAAAATTGTAACAAAAAGTGTACATCATTTAGTTGCTCAAAGCTTTGGCCCTGCCCTAATTTTGAACAGGGATGTTTCATGACACTGTTCTTGTAATAATTTCCCTGTACAACGGTGTAAATTATTCTGGGATGGATTCACCTATAGAATGCATCCACTTGTACTAAGTGGTCACGAGGAGAAGTGAGGAAAAGAGACTTGTACACTCAGGTGCTCTTAATGTATCAATGGCTTGGTATTTGCCCACAGTGAGTCAGAGAGGTGTGAAACCCTAAGTCTAGGAAATATGAATGAGATTGTCTCCATTTCAAAATAAGTTTATATAATTTGGAAACTGGAAAGTGAAAGTCTACTTATTTGTTTATGCTGAAAGAGCAATACATTCTTCAGTGACAGATTTTTTTCTTGAAATAGAGAGAAGCAAGGACCCTAAAAACATACAGAATAGCAATCAACTTGGAAAACTTCAGGGCTCCTATTGCAACATCTGAAAAATTTGATCTCTTTTTGCAGCAATTACTGTACTTTAGGAAAACAAACAAAAGCCCTATACTGTAACAGGGCTTAAGCCTCAATCATGGTTTGGGAATTTATGGTGCTGTGCACCTTATACTATGCAACGAAGCCCCACATCAAGTCAGGATGGAATCGTAAGGCAACAGGGATAAACATGGTAGAGGCTGTCAGGGTACAGCAGAAGTGAAATGAAGAGATTTCAGTGAAAAATGCACAGTCACAGCTCACAATTTACTTAACAAATACCAGCCACATCGTTGCAACTGACAGGACTGACCCAGCAAAGAATGAGGATCCTTACCACCTTGCAGCCTCAGGTTTGTAGGTGGTGACTGAGAAATCTTTGTAAGAAGGCTGATTAGATTAAGATGTCAAAAAAATCTACCCCCAAAACTGCTCAGCAGCAATATTTAGATATTTTAGACAGTTTTGCCAGGTCTTTCAATGTATCTGTAAACTGGACCTGCAATTAAACATAAGAGCTTATGATGTGCTTTATACAAAATGCTGGATCCTGACCAAAGATGCTCATAAGCCATGACCTGGAACATGCTCTTGTCTTCTACCTTAAGAGGGTTTTGTTCCTCTTCACATTGTAATTGTAAACTTTTCCATTTGTTTCAGCCTGCTATTTTCTTTTTGCATTTTTTTTTTTTTTTTTTTTGAGCAAAATGGAAAGTTCAGTAGTTGTAACCCAGTAAACACATTTTTTACGTGAGGCTTTTATATCTACGCTAGAAAGCTCTCATTAGTTTCTTTCTTCTGTATGCATGAAAGATTGTTTATTAAATATAATAATAATAATAATGTAGAGATAAGCTTTCTTAGCTGGCATTACTTCAGATTCTGTCGTATTCTTCTACAGCCTCACTTCATTATAGCTCTATTTGGTAGTGCATAACCAGCATGTGTCACACTGAATGAAGGCTGGCTTCAGAATAACATGTCAGTAAGATGATTGTTCTTGGAACACACAGTGCCCTTACTCTATAATTAAATGCAAAACCTGTGTGGAAAAAAATTGATGTTAAAAGTCTTAGCTTATGCTCACCAGAGACTAGTAGTGCAGAGACAAATGCCGTCATACTAACCCTAATTGCTTCCTCTGTGTCTAGTTGCAGGAGTTTTGGCATTGTGATACTCCTGCCAGGGATTATTAAGCCATGGACTGAAGTGGATGTGGGGGTGAAATAGTGCAGCCAGGGCTCAGCCTGTCAGGGAAGTGATGCCAGCAGCAGCATCCCTGGCTGCCCAGAGGACAGGGGTGGGGAGGAAGGGACAACCATGCCGCTTGTGGAGGGGCAAATCTGACTCTTGAGGCTCCCTGTTGCTTCCCTGTCATCTCCCTGGCTCACTCCGCTCTGCCTTCCCCGAGCAGGCGTGCTGGGCCTCCGACCAGCCTTCTCTCCTTGGAGCCGTGACGCTCACTTCTGCTTGTCCTGCTAAGGGAGGGGGAGCCAGCCCGGCACACACGGGGGTATAGCACCAGGCCAGGGTGTGCTGATGGGTTTGAGTGCTTTGAAGGGCATGGAAATTTAATCTAATTTATTCTGACCTTTTTTTTTTTTTTTCATCCAACTTTTAGGGCTGGTCAAAATTTCAAAATTCAAAACTGAGAAAAAGGTAATATAAATGTCATCTTCCATTTTTTATTTGGCAGTAATGAAACACTTTCCTGTTCAACTGAATTTTTAATGGACAAAGCTTTAAGGAACAAATCTTTAATAATTTCATTATCTTTAAGGATGCTGAAACCTCAGATTCCTAGAACAGCATTTTTAGACAAGTGCATAGGAAGAATATTGTTCTGAGATAGGAAGGAAAAAGGAGGGGACCATGCCAGGATTGCTGGCTGACAGTGCTGTCCATCTTGTACATTTGTATAAGTCGTTTCAAGTATGCTGAAAGACACCCTAATGGAATCAGTCCAATTTCAAGCTGAATGCAGAGTATATTGTAATATTCTCCAGAAGTAAAATGTGTTTTAGGAAAGCTTAACATTTTCTGAGTTTCTTTAGATTTACTTGAAGAAATCTGCAAAGAGATAAATAACTTTAAATAGTGGTTTCTAACCTGACTTTTCCAATGAGTACATTGTGAACATTTAGATAACTGAACCAGCTTTCTACAAGATGAACAGAATGAAATTATTTTAAAAAAAAAAATTCTACTAAAAATGTATCACTTTTTTTCTTTTCAAGTTTCCCTTGTCTGTCCCCTGACCTTCTTACTAGAAGTGAACAAAGTTTGTGTTCTTCCAGGACAGCTTGTAGACTTTCAGACCAGAAGTTTCTATCTTTCTTCCCCTGAAGTGATCCATTTTTCTCTTGTAAAGTTACCTTCATCCCTACCAGCCTTTCCATTTATTCAGTTCTCATAAGTCATAGCCATATGATACTTCAGATCAGTCCAGCATTTCAAGCCAGTAAGGCACAAGCTCTTTAGACAGCCAACAGTATCTGTTTGTCTGACGTACTCTGTGTCCTCTCTTGAACTGGCTCCACCATTTCCAGAGCCATATTTTTTTCTGTCTCCTGAGACAAGACATTCACTTTTGATCTCGTCCCTGTCTTCTTTCTTCATACACAACTTTCGATTTTCAGAAAGGTCATCTGTCATGTGGAGGAGGCCACTTGATTTCCTTCTTGACTTAGCTTTAGAGTTCCACAGTAATAAATCAAACAACAAAAACAGTCACCACCTCAGTCACTACCTCAGTCAAGACCAAGACCCTCTGAGATGTTCAGTGAGAGGTTTTTTTTTTACTACCGCTCCAGGCTATCAGTCAAGGGTATTCATTGTCCTCCCTGTGGGAGGTTAGCTGCATAGAAGAGGTCACCATCATGCAGGGTAACTGCCTGGGTTATATTTTGTTACCCTACCTTGCTCTGTAATGGTTTTATCCCATTTCTATTGAATCCTGAGATACTGCAAAGCCCAACTGGTGTGAACCATATTCAAAAAGGCTTTCAACTAGGTTTATCAGCAAGAACTCTTAAAAGCTCTTACGGAAACAAAGATGCCGTAGAACAAAAGGGAGGGTACTTTGTGGATTAAAAAAAAAAGTCTAAAAGTTGGGAAAAAAGTATGTGAGTAAATGGTTGGCGAGGAGAGTCTCATGGTCATGAGGGGAGTCTCAGGGGTGTGTGCTAGGATCTGTACTGCTCATAATGATTTATAAAAGGAGTGACTTAAAAGATGGTAAAATGTGCTGATGCTGGTAAGTTGCAGAGGGTGAAAAGACAAGGCCTGTGAAGAACTGCATGAGGCCCTTACAAGAGTGGTTATTAAATTATCAAGTAGAATTCAGTGTAAATAATTGTGAAGTGACACATCTGGGGAAAAAAAAGGTTTTATCTTTGCATATAAAACAAGGTCTGAGCTGACCACTGTTGCTTGTGCATAGGACCTTGGAGTAATGGTTGTTCTGTGAAAAAGTCAATTCAATGCTCCACAGCAGTCAAAAAAAGTGTTGGGGATTATAATGATTTAATTAGGAAGCAAAGTAGAGAACACCATTACGCCCCTGAATACTACCCAGATAAGCTTGTATTTTGAATACTGCCTGCATGTATGCAGTTCTGGTCTCTGTTTCAAAAAGGATAGTGTGAAGGTGGAAAAGATATGGATTTTCTCCGTACAATTTTCCTTCCTATCAGACTGTGAGGAAAGTTATTCAGATTAGTTAACAAGTGTTCAAACTGAGAACCCTCTTTAACTATTCTCCATGCCCCAGAATATGATTTTTTTTTTTTTTCCCCTCCCTTTTACAGTCGAGAACAGGTTTGTAAGCCTCTAGGCCTCTCTGAGGGCAATCACTATTGCCAGACTTCATCTGGATTTTTGAGTGTGCACATTGGTATTCATTTAGCGTTTTGACTCAGGGGTCAGAATGTGACTGGGGTTGTGGATGAAAGAGAGGGAAAGTACTCGTGTTTTACACCTTGCACCTTTCATCACCTGCACATCTCTAGCAAGTATGTATGAATACATACATCAGAGGGACAAATCCTTCATTGATTTCCAGCAGCATAATATTTAGGTAACTCTGAGGTTAAGAAATCACTAGGAAACTCTGTGGGGACTGGAGGGAACAAACTCCCAGACAGCAGTATTTAACAGAATTGGGATCCACACTATTACTTCTGTTTCCTTCATAGGTTTTCTCCACTCAGTAATAATGTTTGGAATGTTAAAATAATTATGTCAAAGGCTTCAGATGGCAGATGTAGTTCTCAGATAAATTAGACATTTGTACCTGGGGAGCAGAGATTAGAATGTATTGATTACAGAATTGCAAACCTTTTCCATGTGGGCAAAAAGAGATTTCCTTTCACTAATATCAATAATACAGTTCATTTCTATTTCACAGTGAGTCCCTATTGCTGTAATGTCATATCATCTCCTGTTAGATTGCTAGCCACTGGAAAGATTTCCAAAGAATGCATCACCTAAATTTTTCACCGCTGATCTCTATTTAGTCTTTGTAATAAAGGAGCTGGATATCCAGCAACTCTCTTGAAAGTCAGCTGGATGCTGCTGGGTGATCAGTCCTCTTAGGAATTAGTTTGTCAGCTATAGCGATAGATTCAGGATTTGATAGGCCAGATGAAGGCTTCTTTGGTTAAACTTTGCCTCTTCCCATCCAGTCAGCAGCCAGTAGAGAGCAATATTGCACACACATGAGAAATTATTTCACTACACTGTGTTATTTGAGGGGGAATTAGCCTCTATAATTATTGCTTTCCTTCTCCAGTACCGCTGTAATAACTAAGCTATACATAAAGGAGTTTAGGCTTTGCTAATTTTTTCATTCTTCTCAATACTTACTTTTTATCTTGTGTGTAGTCAATGGTTTGTCAAACCTGAAGCTAATTTATTCCGTATTATATATTTAAAATGTTTCATTCTTTAAGAACATTCTAATGGGATGTAACACATAAAAATTAGATTAAAGAGCTATGGAAAAAATCTTTCAATCAGCTAGTTGAATAAAGCTTTCTGCTTCTACGGTGAATTTATATAGGCTCCCTATTTTGTATAAACTAATACTATTTTCAGAATTCAGTTTGGACTAGATTACCACACTGGGGTTACAAAATGGAAATGTGTGTGCATATGTGTATTAGCACTTCAGGATCTCCTTCAATTAGTTTTTTGCCATCTCCTCCTTCAAATTTAGTCCCAGTTTTTCCTGATAAAATATTTATGCAATATATAAAAATGTACAAGATGACTCCATTTCTGAAGTAAAATAGCTTATTGCCTTAATACCTGTCCATAATCACAGTTTTTAATCTAGACTTTTCCAAGTAAAGAATGAGTGATCAAACTTTAATAATTTATCCAATATGTCCAGAAGTCTCTGAACATGGTGATAGAAAAGAACATGAGATAACACTAAATATATCTATATAGTTTTTATAATAAACCTTCTGTTTGCATGACCATCAGTAGCTGTTGCCCCATCTTATCCCACGCAGAAGCTTTACGAAGTCTCTACCAAATTTCAGATTCACCAAGGCAAAGGAAAGTTCTGTGTTTGCCCTCCAGGGCAAGGTGAGGCAGCAAGGAGAGGTGCTTCGAGCACTACCCTTTCACTCCACTGGAAGAATAAGTAAAAACTCAGTCCTGCACTGAGTCCTGGACATTGGGTCCCTCTGTGTACCATGTACAGGATCAGCAGTTAAAAAAAATGTAGTTTAACCCAGTAGGTAGCTAGACACCACACTACTACTACTACGCTCACTCTACTCCTCCCCATGGAGGGATGGGGGAGAGAATTGGAAAAAAAAAAAAGTGACATTCATAGATTGAGATAAACACGGTTTAATAGGACAGAAAAGGAATGGGTAATAATAATAACATACAAAACAAGTGATGCACAATGCAATTGCTCACCACTCGCTGACTGATACGCAGCCAGATCCCGAGCAGCGATTGCAGCCTCCTGGCCAACTCCCCCCAGTTTCTATACTGAGCATGATGCCATATGGTATAGAATACCCCTTTGGTCAGTTTGGATCAACTATATTGGCTGTGCCCCCTCTCAGCTTCTTGTGCCCCTGGCAGAGCATGGGAAGCTAAAAAAGTCCTTGACTGGTGTAAGCACTGCTTGGCAACAACTAAAGCATCAGTGTGTGATCAACATTATTCTCATACTAAATCCAAACCACAGCCCTATGCCAGCTACTAGGAAGAAAATTAACTCTGTCCCAGCCAAAACTAGGACAAACTTTAACTCTGCCAGGTCTCGGAGTCCCATACAGTGAGGTCTGAAATATGCCTTCAGGCAGGGGAGAGCTGCAGTCTCTTCCGGAGCTAACGGCGCTAATCCTGTGAATGTCAACTTTGTGCCTCATTATACAATGCAGACTTTGCTGTGAAAGAGAGAAAATACATCTTTAAAAATAATCAGTAAAGCTGCCTCTCTTTTCCATCATTTCACCATAAACTTTTCATTGAATTTCCCAAAGGCTTTTAGAGGTTTTTTGTAAATTTGGAAGACAGAAATTAAGGAGAGGATCAGAGGGGGAAGGACGTAGTGTTTACCAGCCTCCTTAGTACATGAATTGGAAAGTCACATAGACAGTGAAGTAAGTCTTTTCAGCATCACTTCACTGGATAACAGGCAATAACCTTTTCTACATGCCCTGGAAATGAAAAAATATCCAATACAAACAGAGGGACCTTTGGGACCAAAGTTCTTTGCTTCTCTGTACGAAAAGGCAATCCTCTTCATTCCAAAATATTTTTTTTCTTACAAATTCTTACAGACTTCCTGTATGTTTGTGTGAGTGAGAGATTCTGTGTGCTTATCAATAACATTATGGAGCTTTATGCCTACAAACGAGCTTTGAGAAACCTTAGTTCATTAGTTTAAGAAATAATACTTCTTGTTTCATCATTTTCCCAGATGTTTTACAGCAGGGTCAGCGGAAGGGAGTATATGCTTCTGCCTCAGTCTCTTCAGTGTCATGTCAGTCATTTTGGTGTAAATCCACACTTCTCTGCAGTGATTTAATTTCTCCCTTCCATGATGCTCTGGGATCAGCCTGCTGTTGCAGGAGCTGAAGTACAGGTGCACACAGAAAGGCTTGTCCCCAGGCACCCTCTCTGTGGGCAGCTGCCTGCCAAATTGCTCCCGTTCATACCGCTTGCTCGCCTCTGCCAGGTGAGCCCTGCTGGGCACCACTCACCACAGACATGTGTGAGCAGAGCAGGAGGAGATGTCAGTCTGTAAAAAATGGAGATGCACAGACCATAAACCAGTGCTTGTCTTCTTTCATACGTCTATTCTGGAACAGGAATAATTCTGAACCAAAAATGCCTACATCACTCCTCGTTTGGGTCCAGACTGTGCAAATGGCCCCTGTCTTCATGATGAGTATTTCAGGTCTAGCTTTAGGATGTGAGCATCTGCTCCTAGGAGCTGAAAGCCTGTCCCTTGCCTGACAAGAATACACTTAATGAAATTAAAGAGCAATAAAATCAGCTACATTACTCAAGATTATTACTTTCTGCCACATTGTGTATTCATACTATAATTTACCACCACAGGAGATCATAGGAACAAACTCTGGGTTTTACAAAGGTCTTTGTGATGTTACGGCTATAATCAGTCAGCTACACCAACCGCCATAATGAGGGCAATCAAATTCCATACTTCAGCATGCAGCCTGATGCCTACAGAGTCCTCACTGAAACGACTCCCCTCCTCTTCCCAACCCACCCTGTAGACAGCGCACAACTGGTCATGTGAGTTACATGGATTTAGGATTTTACTAAAGCATCAAGAGTCAGGTGGTCCTGAAGGCAAGGGAGAAGATTAATGGGGTAAATGTCCATCAGATCCACAGTAAAATCCCCTTTGCTTTGGGAATTCCCGAAAAATTATTGAAGAGCTATTGATTTAACTGATCATCTGCCAGAAAGAATGTAGTAGTGGCCTTTGAAGCAGAGAGAGAAAGGAAACAAAAGGAAAAAAAAAAATAAAATGAGGGAAAGAGCAAGTATATGTCTGTTAACAGAAATAGATTTTGTCACGTTACTGCTGTTCCCATGGAAATCTTTCACTGACTTGCATGGCATGAAGTTTTTTATCTCCAGATTTCTGGTGACCCTTTTCAGCTTCCATGTGTTGAGATTTACCTTGCAGGAGAGTCATCAGTATCTGGATGCACAGCATAAAGCTCACATGCCCAAGAACATCTGGCTTGCTGGGAGTGGAGGAAGATGTTTCTTCTTCACAGAAACAGTCTAGCTCTCCTAAAGACATATGCGGGTCATAGATGTGCACAACCAGCTGAAAAGAGCAGGGTGTCCCTGTTTTAATCCTCAGAACTGGGCAACAAAGCTGAGCTCTAATGACTTCCCCTGCTGTCCCCATGCCTGTTTGCCACCCCCGCTGGGTAGTGCGCCTGATTGCTGGCCTCTGCTCATTCAGTGTTCCTTGTGGCCAACATCCTGTCTCATATCCCTGCATAAAAGCAGCTCGGTCTTTTGCTCTGTGTGCTCTATTATTCAGGCTTTTCTTTTTTAGACACTGGTCTTTATTAAATTTTAATCTTCCAAGACATGATTGATACAATGACTGGAGAAAATAAAAGAAGACTGCAGAGCTTCCTTCTTAGGTCAAAAAGCTGTGGCAGGATAACTTGGTAACATTGAGCAGAAGAGCTAACAAATCTCCCTTTCTCATTTCTCTTTCTCTCTGTTGACCTATGAAATCTTTTCAAAACCTCATTAGCTAAGCCGAGATTCTTACAGTCTTATCAGCCTACCTAAGTAAAGGCCAGAGATCTGGAAAGCACCCCAGGAGGGCGTGTTGGACACCAGAATTTGAGAAACAGGGTCAGCTGAAAAGAGACTCACTACCATCTGTCTAATGTTTGTGATCGCAGGCTTTCTCATGAGGGTGCGGGAGCTGTGAGGTGTCTGTGCAGTGGCTAGAAGAAAAGGGAAGCCTGAGGTCTCTGCTCTGTTTTATTCTGAAAGTCCATGCCATTTTGTAATGAGCAGTCCTGTCTTCTACCTCTTTCTTAACAATTCCTTCTATCAAAAAGAGAGATAACAGAGAAGTATTCTTAATGTTTTATCAAGACAAACATGCAAATAGGAAAACAAATAAGTGGGCTTCTAGCCAAGTCCTCTGCCACTCCCACCACAGGATTCTGGCTTTTACCTCCTTTTCAAAATGGCGTCACTATACTGTTGGGGGAGAGATGATGAACCACTGAAAATAATATGGGATGACTTTCTAATATTTCCAATTTATGAATAGACCCAAAAGTAAATTAGAACAAATTTTTCAGGGAAAACGAATCTTGAAAAAACTGTGAGAAAAATTTATCTTTCAAAACTTTTTGAGAATTTCTTCCAATGACATACCTTTTGTTTGTCCTAGTTTCCATCCAGACATTTAAGTACTTATAATAACTTCAAATGTTTTGTGTTCAGCTGTGTCCCTAAGTCATTTGAAAATAAGCCTCTTAAAGAAGTCCTATAGCCAGCCCTGATTTGAGATAACCTATGGAGACACTTTTGTGTGAGGAAAGGTCAGGTCCTGTGTGGCTTGAATATTCCCAATTCACATTTCTTTCAGAGGGAGCGAAGGGTTCTCAGAAATAAACAAAAGCCAACAGCACTCTCAGGAACCATTTGTGCATTTAAAATTATCACTTGACATTAGCATTGCCTCAGTTTGAAGCCTTGAGACTAGACTCGTAATTCCAGTATTTTGAAATGTGTCTGTTTTGAAACAGGAGTTTGCGTTCAGTCTGAATTTATTGTGGGTTCCAGGTAAAGATACCCTTGGGGCTGCGAGTTTGATGCTCACAATGAATTCCTTGAAAAGGAGATGAATGTTTACTTCACGGTATAGTCATTAGCAGTGTTTTTCTGACCTGCTTGGGATGCCTCCTGCCTGGTGGATTTCTCCCCAGCAAGCCTTCCCACCCGCTCTGTGCTGCTCAGGCAGATTGGTATAGCTGTATGCATTCATAAATGCACAGAATTGGCTCACTATGCCCAATTTAAAATAAATTGCTGTGCAAAAAGCAAGTTACTCAGGCTCTGACCACTATTCAGGGCCTACTTTGATGAGATTGCAAAGCAAGCAGCAGAAATAGACTGTTGTTTCCTTCATGTTCTTGACTTCGTTTTCCCTTGTATGTTTTTTGAATTGTGTTTAACAGTAGTAGTTGTGCTTCATGCTGCAGCTTCTCCTTGCCTCTGAGGAAAGCTCCAGGGGCTTCATCTAGACAAAAGCAAAAGATTTGTACTGTGAAGGTCTAGGGAGAGATTCACAGGACTGAAGTTGTCACTGAGCACCTGCAGAGGTGACAGAAGCAAAGCTTGAGAGGCAGAGAACATCCCCAGCATAAAAAGAATGAGAGAAAAAGAGGGAGATTGTTCCCAGCAGGGATGATATGGGAATATGCTGGGGCAGGAAGGGAGGCAATCCTGAACAAATTTCTCCTTTTAGCTCGTGGTATTATATATGGTTGCTTTGAGTTCTCATTTTGGATTTAAAGCAGTTAAACTAATCAAATGTGACCAATTGGTTGAATAAATAGAACTGTGCTGCTGTCATCTGCTGAAATAAAAAAATAAAAAACCCCACCTTACCAATTTATTCTGATGATCACCTGCGTATTGGTGTGAATAATAGTCACTCACAATTAAAATCATAACCCCAGTACTCAATCTGCATTAACTGCCATTTATTTTTCTCACTCCCCTTAGGCTCGCCAGTCCTCTGAGACAAATCTGTGCGTCTGTGACTGCCTTATACAGCAAACAGACTGGCAGGGTTCTGTGGATGGCACAGCCCAGCTGTATCTGTATGCTTTCACTTGCTCTCAGCACAGGGCAGTAGTTTCTCTACCTTGTGCATGATTATTCTCAGGCTGCCACAGTGAATCCACAACATCAGCTCAGAACCTTAATACAAAGAGAAGAGAAAGAAAAATAGATATTGCTGCTGTTTGAAAGTTCAGTACGCCCACACGATTTTTAACTTATTAGCACTGTGATGTCAGAATTCACTTTGATTGCAAAATATCTATGGGCTAGTATGTGTTTCTGATGTACTTCATGTACAGCCTAGATGCATAATATAAGTACATTATAAAATGACAAAATAGTTCAACATGGTGAATAACCAAGCTTTGTATAAAGATAGTATTTAAACAACCGCAGGGTATTAAGAAGCATGGAAGTGATCAGCGATGCAATTCTGCATCGGTTCGATTCCATTTACAGCTCATAAATTCACTTAACATGTCTGCACACTTTTGACTTTGCGCATTCCCACCGCACTTGCGTTCTGATTCAGAGGGGACCCCCACAGGCTCTTACCACAGCCTGTATTTATGACCACAGAGATGCGAATATGTCAATGCTGCCGCCTTCTTTTTAAGCCTGTGCGGTCACCGAGGTACAGAGCTCTGCAGTTACCGTGTGATAGCTCAGACAGAGAGTGTCCCAGGGAGCAGAAGCAAGAGATCAGCGAGGACGGCAGAGTCATCCTTGTGCAAATGTTAACAGAGGGTAGCTAGCTGCAGCCCGTGTGCTCCTTTCCTGGGAACATGCAGTAGCTCCTGCTGACATCTGCATCCACCATATGGCAGAGTGCAGCACGACCATCCAAGGCGGAGCTCCTCGCCTTGAAAACAACATGGCTGCCCTTGGGTGGAGTCCTGCGTTGTAGTTCTGACATCCTGTACTGCTAGGTGCCCCTGTTTACACTACCCAAGCCCATCTCTTTTGGCGGGGGGAATGCCGTTATTACTGTTAATACTCTGGAAACAAGTAAGCTGCATACAGACAATCAACACACAGCCAAAGAAAACAAACGGTAATTGGGTAAAACAGGTAGCTCTTTGCGGTCATTGGGGAAGGCAGGTGTGAATGTGAGTTTTCAGAGTGTCTACGTGCATGCCCTCTTTAGCAGATGCAAAGTCAGGTCCCACCACTTCAGACTAATAGCTCATCTCGTTTCTTGTAGGAAGTCATAACCTTGTCTTCCATTTAACAGTGGGGTCCGCAACTGAAATTGCTATAGTGATAGAACAAAATACAATGATTTTGACGTTTTCTTTAGGAGAGAAGTATAATCGTGTGAATGCGCTCATTTGTACAGAATTCTGTGTGTAAGGAAAATAACACAAATAAGATACATTTTACTAAGACTCTGGGGAGCAGCATATTACAGATCTAATACCCACAAAATAATCCATAGAATAATCTGTGAAAAATCTTTGTGCTTATTTCAAATGTATTTTACTTGTTGTCATAAAAGAAAATACATTGTATACCACAATGTGAATATTATGTATTAATATATTTTTAATTAGTTAGAAAGGTTTTCTTTAGAAAAATAATTTTGGTTAAAAAATGTGATGATTTTACATTGCAAATGTGTTTTCCTATTTTATTACGCTTGTAAACTAATCTCAGCAGCAAAAGCCAACAGAGAAAAGTTACATATTTATAGTTGCTAGAGCAATTAGTTAGGAATAAGGAAGTTTTAAGCTCCTCATGTGCGTGTAGTGAAGGCCATGACATTTCAAGGTAATTTTGAGGGCAAACTCTTTTATAAAGATTTTGAAATGCATTGATAGCCTTATCCAGCTCATGGGTGGACTAGTTGTTGCAGATCAGAAACAATCCCTTTCCTTGGAGCTGTCTTCCTCCCACAGTTAGCATACTTGCTGTGCCTTCTTGTTAGTTCACTTTTACAAAAAACAGCTGTGGAGATGAGACTAATCTTTTGCCTTCAGAGCCATTTCTTACAGGTCAAAGCTAAAGGATTTTAATGAAAAGTTATAATGAAAAACATACCACTAGCTATGTAAATTCTTAGGTGCGGATAAACAGGGGTTATCACTTGCTACTACTGTGAATCTGGCATCTTTTGAAAGAGTAATTCTCTTTTAAGAGAAAAAGCAAGAATTCCAGTTAATTCTGTCCTGCACATTGCACCAAGAGTGACATACATGTCTTATTAGTACATACAGATTTCTGAGAGAGCGTACAGTCCTTGAGAAGAAAAATCTCTTAAATTATTACATTTTACCTCTCTAACCTTTGTTCTTATGCAAGGTCAAACTGCATATTTAAAATGTGTACCTGTCACATACTTTCTCTAAAGGTTAAGACTGCTGAAGGTTGGGCTATGCTGAATTTACCACCCTGAGCACCCTGAACACTGAAAGCAGCATGAGAGGTTTGTCAGGTCATGATTCCAATTTGCCTGAGAGACAAGAAATGATTGCTTTTTATGGTACTCGGATCCCCATTCCCATTAAGGCAAACAGAAATTTTATCTATCAGATGCTATTTAAAAGTAGGCAAACCTTTCTTAAGCATTCAGTATTCTTCTTTTGATGAAACCAATTAGCTATGCATAGAAGTAGCAAAGAAATAGCCAAATAATTATGTTATTTGTACTAGTGGAAGAAGAACTTAAATGTGAAGCAGCTAAAGAAAAGGAGACAGAGGAGACAAAAGGGAAAGCTGGAAGGCAAGAGGAATGGAAGGGAACTTAATTTCTTATTATTCTTATTATCTCTCAGTAATTTGTGTGGTGGTGTAGCCCATTTCAGTATAAAATTTTGCAGTATATTGAAAGTGATCAGCTATGGGTGTGGGAAGATTCACTAAATCTAATTTCTAATTGACAGATAGAAGCAGCACTTTCTGAATCTGCAGGAAGATTGTCAGGGAAGTGTGTCAAAAGGCAGGGTTTACCTGAAGCCTAACCATGAACAAATTTAGGCGACTTTGGGTTTAACGAACAGGTTTGCTTTTTAAAATTTACCCTTTCATAACATTTTTCATAACAACTGCCCAAGCATTCCCTGCCACCCCAGCAGCGAAATGAAGCTTTTCCATCCTGCCAGAGAGACGTCAGCAGTGCTGCTAGCTCCTGGGGGCTGGTGTAGTGCAGGCCTTGGTCCCAACAGGAGATGATTTGGTGAGAAACTATTTCGTAAGCACAGAGGAACACTATGGCTCAGTAGAGATGACTCCATGGTAATTTCTGGGAAATGCAGCTCATTTAAAAGAGGATTATGGTAAGGTCTAGTAGAAATGAAGGAACTTACTTCTTAGAAGATCGTCTACTGCTTCTCTTTAATGATCTGGATTTCAGATATCAGTTCATAATAAGGTTAGAATGGGACGGAAGGAAATTCAGGTTTAATCTGATTTTGACACACAGTAATTAGGTGCTCCCCAAGAAGCAGGTGGTTTTGTATTGTAATTATAGTGCCCCCAAATGATCACTAAAACAATACTCACAATTCCTCTGTGAAATGTTTTGACAGCTTCATAAACTGGAGGAAAGAAAACTTTCTTGGGTCCCTTACTGCTGCTGTATTCTTATGTTTCATTTGGAAAATGCACTTGTGCATACACTTTAATGACTTTTCCTGCTTGAATTCAGTTACTGGAAGCGCCCTGCGAGAGCGAAACCTTATATTTTTCCTCTCAGCAGGCACCTGGGACCCGGTTCTGCAAACGCCGTGTGGGTAGGATTTCTGCGCGCAGGGCATAGTGCGCCCGTTTCCAAGGAGACAAGTACATCGTGCTTGGGGTAACGGAGACCCTGGGAGGGTGAGATTGGGTACAACAGTCCTCTGTTTATCAGTTTGCTCGCTGATTAGGAATATAAAGTAAGAGTCTCGTAGCTGCCTAATGACTTTACAACTGGCAGGCATTTACCCCCAGCTGTGGCAGTGACCGATGCACAGCACCGATGTGGAGCGGCCTTACTTCCAAAGTAGTTCCTTGAAAGAGCTACACGTGCGGGGCCTCCTTGCACATTAGAAAGTATCGTGGTGTTTGTCGTCAATATTAAGGAACACTTGAGATGTATATTTTCCTTCTCTTTGCTGTTCACCCTAACGCCGGCCAGCAGTAGGTTTGCAGGGATTGCACCGCACAGCCACGCAGAGCTGCTCCTTGCTCCCATGCCACTGACCCACTTTCAGTCCAGAATAATCTCTAGCCGTGTAAACAGCAGTACAGGGCAGGGCTCAGATTAGCGAAGCAACACTGGTCTCTGTCATCAAGAATCAGAATACAACCCTGCTGCAGACATAGCCTTTAATGCAGCAAAAGCTTGTGGTGAAAATCCCCCGGACAAGCGCTGGAAGAGGACTTAGACTGATCTCACCAGAAGTTAAATAGAAGTGCTGTCTAGACACCTTGTTCTGAAATAATCTTTTATTCTGTGAACAATTTAAATGGATTTTCTAGTCATATTACATTAAGCCTGAGTTTAATTGTGTGCCTGTGAACATATGTATTAAACAAGGTACAGAACTGGAAAACAGCGTTTTGAACTGTGCCTAGCAGAGATACAATGTAAAAACCCAATGTCTCTGTGGCTTTAGTGACAAGCCGTACTACAACTAAACGGAAACTTATTTATTCCTCCTCAAAAAATGAAAATATTTGTATTTTGGTAGGTGTGACTGAAGGGAGTGCACAAAACTGTGCAATGTTAGAGCTGACAGATAATGGGGAGACAGATATGGACTATAAAAGTAAGCACATTCCCATCGCAAGGTAGGTTGCAAAATCTAGATTTTTTCCTTACCCTGTGAATTCAAACAGTAGCACTCTCTGGAGCAGATCAGAAAGTAGCTGTAAAATACACATTCACTACCAGGTGCTGCTTTTAATTCCTTTGATGTATTATGTCTGTCAGCTTCTCCATTCACCATTCACATTGCCCTCCAGAATCCAGCTGAAGTGTAGATAATGTAGGTAGTCATGGGTTGTTTTTTTTTTTAACCTGTTCATAGGTAATAATGTATTTATGAAATGACTTACAAGAAATCAGACCTTTCTAATACGTTGGTTTAATAGAGAAGGTTACCATAATAACTCAGTTTCTTATATGCCCAGGTGACAATGCTGTCAATTCTATTCTCTCTCAACTTAATTCAAGGATCATTTCCACAACTTGATTTACTCTTGTACCTTTTCCAGATATGTTGATTGGGGTGACAGAGAGGCAAAGAAAAACAAGTCAATGCTCACATCGTAGTACATGCTATATTTTGCTCAGGCTAAATTATGTGTAGAAATCTAAGTACATCTTTCTTGCTTGAAGAAAAAGAAATGGAAAAGACAACCCTTTTTGGGTTGAGTAGTTGCCTAGAGCATTTTCTGTAGAAGATTCTGTAGCTTCTAAAATTCTGCAGAAATAACAGTAAAAGGAAGTCTACACATAGCATGAAAGAGCATGAAAGCCTCTTCTAACACAAAAATTTAACTCATCAGTGCTCATGTTGAATACGAGTGTGAGTATGTTCAGATGGCACTCAGTGCTCAGTACACAAAGTGGAATCTTTCCGTACTAGAAATGTCAGGAGGCAGTCATGCTTGCTGCATTGTACATGGATCATAGGTTGATGTTGCCTGTAAAGAGCATTCAATCTAGTAGTAAATGCATGGAATATTTCTGATTTAGTAAACACCGTAGAGAGTGTATAGATGTCTTCACCGGAAAGAGAGAGCAAATGTCATAAGGGGAGGAGGGTGAGCAATGTATGAGATGACTATCTGTGTGTGAATGAGAGGATGGAGAAGAGTAAAGTGAACTTTCTGAATGAAGCGCATCAGAGCACATTAGCAGGAATTTATTTTGCAGTGCTCATGTTCTTTTTGCAAACATGCCGAGGCAGCTAAGCTCGTTTTGAAATCCCATACAGGTTGTTATTATGTCTTTTGAAAACCTGCTGATTTGGAATGCATATGGTCATTTCAAAACCATAGCTTTGGCAGAGCACTGCGATCACAGGAGGATGATCATTACTATGTTTACAGTTGTTACCACGCCAGTGTGATACTATATGAAATGGAAGTGCCGAATGTAAGTCTTTTGTAGTCCTATTGGAACAGTTAAATAAAAGGATGATTTGAACATACTGAGCATTACTGTTCTCGGGTATTTTGATGGAAAATGTCTTTCCAATTACATGAAATATTTCATGGCTGCAGGTTGACTTCCTCAGAAGTTCATTGAGGAGAAAGGCAACATTCCTGTGAGAGCAAATATTACAGTTTAGCATTGCAAAACACAGCATTTCAAATATCATTTTAAATGGGATAAAAATGAAATATTTATAACCAGGAAAGTAAGAGGCAACATCACAAGGAAAATGGAAATGGAATGTTTGGATGAGATGCAAACATTCCCTCACCACTGCCCCTGCTCCCTTCTTTTGGAAATACCATCATATCTAACCTGATTTTAGAAGAAAAAGAGATGTTACATCTTCTACTAACAAAAAAACCCATGTATTTTCAATTACATTTTTATTTTATATATGTATTTTAATAACAAGAAGCTGATACTTATTTCGGTGTTTTTTGAAAATGATGTCACTAGTCTAACTTATTTTGGTGTTTTTTGAAAATGATGTCACTAGTCTAATCTACCAAGATAATTTATAGTGGTCTTAAACAAGATTTGTTTGTAAACAAATTTTGCAAACAAACAAGATTTGTTTGTAAACAAGCACTGTGTCGTCTTCCAATCTCATTCTCCTAGGGTGATGATAAGTAATCTAGATCAGGTTGTATTTGTGTTGCTGCAGCTGGATATTTATCCATTCAAGGTAGCTGTCAACCAAGGGTTGGATTTCCTGACAAGCAGGGCTTTAAAACAAAATTAAAGAGGTAACTTGTGATTCAGCAGGTGAAAGGGTGTCAGGGTTTCTCTGGCTGCTGGAGCACAGGTCCGAAGTCTCCCCTCAGCTCTTGTGTGATTTGAAGGCAGCCAGTTCCCTGCAGTGAGGCCAGGCTAGGTTAAGTGCTAGGAGGACAGCAGGGCAGTGGGCAGCCTTCCACCAGATGGTACAAATGAGCAATCTCGGTACTAGATTAGTGCATTCTGGAAGAGATCCCCAATGTGCAAAGTTAATCAAGTTCTGGCCTAATTAAACCACATTACTGCTGTTTTGTCTTTTCTTCCTGCGGTGTCCAAGACAATAAGCTACAATAAAGGAGGCCTGGTGGTGTAGTTTTATGCATCTCTTAACAGGGCAAATAACTTTGGTATATGAGTGTTGATCATATGGAGAGACAAAAGGCTAAGATTTGTTAACTTTATCCCTCCTGCCAAGTTAATTTTAGTACCTTTTTGACAGTGCTAATTAAACCATATTACATTCTTTTCCATTGTGTAGCAGCTAACTACTAACAAACAGAACTATTGAACAGCTGAAACCTCTTTAAAATTACTTCTACTTTGTCATATACAAACTTTTGCGATGTATAGAACAGTCTGAAGTCAAAGGAAAAGTTTCTGTTTTAAAGAAACTCAAACGTATTTATGCTGTGGATCTCTACAAGATCTCTAATGATCATCTAAACGTGCTGAGCACCACTATACCATACTTTGTATTTCTTCTAGCTTTGTAGAGGAATACAGACAATTAAATGGTGTTCAATGGCTGAAAATTCAATGAATTTTCTCTTTATTCCTTTCACAGTACTGTAGCAGTAACTGTACTGCAGTTATTGCTGTAAACCATAACTGTAACAACATAAAAACATTTAAGAAAATGATATAAGTTTGGACAAACATAGAACAGACAGACAGAAATCATTAATAAATAATACTTAATTCTTAGTTTATTTCTATTGAAATAAAACTCAAAGCTTAATTCCAGTTTTCTTTATATCACCAGACAGTGTGAAAGTGCAATGTTGGCAAGTCCTATAGTTTTCTTGAGAGGTTTCCACACCTGGTAGTTCTTTGTAAGTCCAGAATTAACCCAGAGTCCCAGTCTGGCCTTCTTTTGTTTTCTTTTCAAGCAAGTCTTTGGCTTGCTAAAGGGAAAATCTTGAAAACCAACTATAAATTCTCAACAGCTACTGGACTAAACAGTCAAAAGAACTCAGAATATAATTAGTTTTTAGTATTGTGATCTCATGCTTTGGAAATAATCTTGTTCATGAATTTTCTCTGTTTACATTTACCAGTGTAACCCAGTCAAAGCAAATCTAGAACCATTTTTTTTCTTTGGTAAATGACAGAAGAGTCCTCTGCCTGGAATTCTTGTTCAGTTTTGCACCCAAAAACATCTTGGAAAGAAATAGGAAGTGCCTGAAAATATGGACCGGATTACGGTCTTATAGTAAAGTAAATCAAGTACAATTATTCCAGAAGCAAGAGAATAAAAATTGTATTAACTGTTATGAGAGCATAATGTGGTGCTATGGTTTCATTCTCTCTGTGGTGCGCAAAGTATGTTATTTCTTATTTCTGTAGTGCATTTGTTTTAGTAACCACTGTTACCTCTTAATTAATACATCAAATACCAGAATATCTAGTTACTAAAATTGTTCTGATTTTTCCCCGTAAGCTAAAGTCTCCCCTCTCCTAGGACAGCATCACAAAAAACCCTAGAAATGGATGACCTAGTATTTTTATCTGGGAGCAATGAGAATTCATCCTCATTCTTCTTAATCACTGAGGAAATACTGAGCCACTTTCAATTATCTAACTGTTGGAACCACGAAGCAGAACGAACTGCCACTACAGAGCGGCAGGAGATTTCTGGTTACTTCCACTTTGGGTTTCTGACAGTAGAGACTCCTGAGGGTTTTAACTTTCACAGAGCAGCTGCTCAATATTTTGAGGACCTGAAAACTATCTAAAAAAAAAATCTGAAAGCCTGATACCTGAAAAAAAGGTACCTTCTGAGAAATGGGAATTCAAAACTGAAGGTCATCTAGATCAGGAGTCACTTTTCAAAAGCTTAGGATCAGCACAGCTACATTAAACATTTTTCCCCAGCAAGTCCATCTTCAGTTTGTCCACAGGTTTATCATATCTGAAAGATATGCAGTGCATATGTAAGTGTCCCTTGCAGGGTTACCATAACTGAAAATTATGGTTTTACTGATGAGCTATAGGAGGTCCCAGGTTGACTTCCCCTGAGCATTTTGGCCACTGAGGACTGTCTAGAACCACTTTCTTGGTTCTGAAGTATCCCCTTGAATTTGTGCCTCAGAAACACTGCTCCCCATATCTCTCCATTAAACTACTCTGCGATCCAGAACCTGAAGCACTCAGAGTACTCAGATGGTGGAAGGAGGGTAGGAGGTAGGAGAAGAGATGGAATTTTGCCAATAATCAGACAAATTCCCATTAAAAAAAAAAAAAAAACCAACAAAAAAAAAACCCCAAAAAACCCCACAAAATATTTTATGTTTGGTGAAACTTCTTGGAAGGGTAGAGTTTTCTAATGAAATGCTTTGGCTGATTAAACACAGATTAATCAGAATATTTTTGACCATCTAATTAGCCAGAAGGAGAGGCCATCAAATGTTGAGGAATCAATCTGATAATGAGAAGTATTTGCATTAAAAGGCTCATCAGTCTCATAGTGGCAGAGAGAACTGTATATGAAAGTCATGACAATTTAGCAGGGTAGCTCTAAGTATTCAAGTGACAGATATAATTTAGAGAGAAATGTTCTTATATCCTTTATTAACTGGTTTTATGATGATTTACTAAAGAAATCTGCCATCTCTAGTTATGCTAGATGTCCATTCATCTGTCTGTCAACTTCGCTTTGAACCTGATTAGCCTGGCAGTAGGACAGACCTCAGACAACTCTGTTACTATCAATGTACAGTAAAACATGTGCCCAGGTAAATTCATGCTCTCTTAGAGGGCAGGCTGAGGTGTCAGTTCAGCCCTGCTAAGAGACTCTTGAGAAACCCGTAGAAATGTAGCCTATGTAAATGCTACTAATCATGCAACTGCCTTTTTCTTGTCCAGTTTACTGTCATTGATTAGCAGAAATACCTTATTCTCAAACTTCTAAATTTTGCTCGGAAAGAAGAAAGGCTGTTAAGTGAAAAGAAAACCCAAATCAACTGACCAAATGTTGCAGGTCCCCTCTGCTGTGTAGGTTATAACAACAACTCCAAAGGTGGTTTCCAAGGCTTGGCACTTTTGCTATGCCAGCTGTAGGCGTATTTTGATCAGATTGGTGACTGTCTTGACAAACCATGCAAATCTTGCGGTGACACAAGGAACTGGATATTTGTTGTCAGATGTTTGTTCCTTTTCTATTTCCTCCTTTCTTTCCCTGGTCCCTTCTCTTGTTTCCAGGATTTTACAACATCTGAAATGACAGTGTCAGAAACATCCCGCAGGATGTTACCACTGCAGGAAAAGATGACTGAGGCAAGCTCAGGCTGTTTGAACTTCTACAAGAACACTGTCATGTCTCATTCATTCCCTGATCACAGCTACAAGACCAATGATTTTTTCCTAGCACTGTGGTTTATTTTTTGAAGGAAGGCTCATTTGAACGATAATTGTAATACAAGCAAATGATTTTGGACATGCTGAACTGAGATGGAACCATTTGGGTTTCTGATTTATTTTCTGTTCAGTAATTCAAGAGATATACATATTCTGGCTCTGAGTGTTCTTTCTTCTGATGGAACCCACAGAAGCCTGTATTTAGACTTGGTAGCCCCCTGTAGTCCTGTATCTCAGCTTCTCCACACCAATGTGCTGATGCACTGAGACCAGACACAATGAGGTTCCTCTGCTCCCTCTTTTCTTCTGCAGAGTGTGTGGTAGGTGGGTCAGAAAGCCAGAAATTGCCTTTATGACCGTGCAGTCTGACCTCCAGCATCACACAAAGATATTGCCTTCCTGCAATCACACATCCTTTCTCTTGCATAGGTTACATTCGTTGCATTGTCACTTTATTCTGTAACACATTTTCTCTCTGTCCTTTATCAGCTGTGGTTGCTGTAGCCTTCCATGGGCTAAAGGAAAGAGAACACAATGCGCACTAAGGGAGATGTCATGGCCCTTCCACACATTCATCCGCAGCAAACTTTTGTGCAAGAAGTAAGAAAAGGGCTGCAATCTGTATAGAAAATACATATGGTGGGGGAGTAGTATTGTAGCTACAAGATTCAATAGCATTTACTCAGGGAACACTTTTGAATCGAGAGGATCACAGAATACAATCTATAAGGATACACATCTCAAGAAGGAAAGAAAAAATGCTACTAAGTTTATACTGTTGGTTTTCTTAGCAAGAAAAAAGATAGCATGTGTGCAGTGTTCAAGGGGACTGAGGAAGTCCAGTAAGTCTGTAATAATAGGTGTCTTGAAGTATTAGACAGATAAAGCAAACCAACTGGACAAGTATTATAGATGTTATTTCTCATTCCTTGAATTTACTGCTTCTGAAAATAGTTTTAGTTCTGCAGCACATGAGGCAAGAATCTGCTGTCTGCTGTCATCTTAAATAACCTTAAGAAAAGTGAGAATTACAACAATAAAAATGAGACTAGAAAAAGAAAGAAGGAATAAGAAAAGCTTTTGTTCAGATTGTGGGCCCTTCCTTCTTGCTCTGACTGGGAAAGAGCTCCGGAGAAGTTAAGGTGTTGATAAAGTTAAAGCAGGAAGGGGAGATTTGGTCATTTTGTTTCATTGTCTAATGAAATGTGTCCCTCTTTGGAGGTAAAATATGTTAATGATTAAAGGAATAACAGGAAAACAGGAAAAAATATTGGTATAACACTTAAAATTGATTTAAAAGAATTGCTAGGAAGACTCGTACAAGAAACTTAAAAAATCAGTCCTTAAAAATAAGATATTCTATAATCTAGTGGAATATGGTTTCCTATGAGCTCATACCTGGTGCTCTTCTTATCTGCCTTCTCTCCTTGCTTCTTGTAGCTAACAGACCCATAGGCTGCTGCATAAATACTATGAGACTTTCTGGCTAGTTCTTGACTTTTGCAGGATGAATCCACCCTGAGTTGTAACCAACTTTCCTCCAGAAAGTAAGTAATTGTCTCTACTTGACACAGTTGCTAACTAATGTTTTTTAGGGACTGGACATATTTGGAAGACTTACCTCTCTCGAATTTGCATTTGAAATTGCCCAAATAGTGCCAAAGTTTGTTAGTCAACAGACTGGAACAGACACATGTAGATAGACCTTGCAAGTCTTGGTTTTGCTGGAAACCCAAATAAAAACTATGTTAACAAGATGTCATTTTAAAGAAGGGTCACCTTGGGAAGTGCTGATTATCTTCTCTTGTGTGTTGTAAGTCAGGACATGCTTGTCCAAAAAGAAGAGACAGGTTGTTAAAGAGTTTGCTTTATCTTGCTCATTAGATATATATTTTAGTTATGGATTAAAATAAAATATTTAAGGTACCAGAAAAACAGGAGGACCTGCAGTGACTGTTCCCCCAACAGACTTTTTCCAGACTGCTCACATATGTTGGTGAAACAAAGTGGCGCGTTTGCTAAAGTAAAAAGACTTGGCGCCAGAGGGCTGTAGAACATATTGCTTCCTCCCACAAGGCTGCAGGTACCTGCTGCAAGGCGTGCTCATCACTTCACTATCCCTTCACTATCCCTTTTCGAAGAGAAAAAAGTGGTCATGGGGGATGTGGTGGTACATCCCCCATGACCACCTTTTTTCTCTTCAACCATTTTATGACCTCAGGAATTCCTGCCAGACTGTGGCCTTTGTGCAGCGAGTTGGTCAGTTAAGTGCCCATTAATTATACCAGAAACTCCTACATGGCTGAGATGGAGAGCGAAAACTGTCCTTATCAGAAAATCCTACATGGCTGAGATGGAAAACAAAAACAATCACCTATCCCCTGACAGCCTTGAAACATACTTTTACTATTGTTACTGAAATTCCAGTGGCAGCCAGATTTGTAGTTCAGATGGAAATTTGCTGATGACTAAAGCCCATCATCTCACAATCCTATAAACAGCAGTCCTAAGTGAGGCCCTTTGAGGTCTCCTGGAGTGCAGGGGGTTACACCAGCATCCCCCTCAGAGTTGGATGCCTCTCAGAGCTAGCAAACTCTTAAAGTTTGCTGAAATTGGAGGTCCATTGCCAAAGACCAACAGTAGAGCCTGGGCTGAAACCCTTCACTTCTTGAGGTTCAACCCTCGCCTGTTGATTGATGCTGAAAAGCATTCGATGTATTTCACTGAACTCGAGGGGAATTTTTAACAGGTACACCTTTATAAACATATATATTCATGTCTGTACGTATGTATGTGCAAATCAGTTTGAGTAGTCTGTAGATGTATGATTTAATTACAAAGTGAGTCTTACACTGCTGCTAGATAGATTTATGTACATGTATATAATCCTTATTCACATAAACAGTTGACCAAGTCTGAGACTAAGATTGGACCTAGCCACACCTAGACTCCTCTCTGAAAAGAAGTTTAGAAAGCAAGGGGGTCTACGCTGAACCTATTCTGAACTCAACGGGAGGGTCCTCCTTATTCCCTGCATCCACGATCTCTCTGTGAATCATACTAACTCCAGTGTAACTTAATTTTTCTTTTTGTACTTTTTCCATGTAGTAATAGAGTGTACCTTGCCACCTTCAAACCTTTAACTAAGTTGCTGTTTTGATTAATTTTGTCTAATCACTTTATTAATTGACTGATGATTGAGTGCTATTAAAATATTACAATCAAATCCTATGATTTGCTGCACGTAAATTCTAAACTGCTACTAAATCAAACTGTGTAAAGTCACTCATTCATGACAAATTAACATAGTCAGCAGGATTCACAAATCAGCATTCGTGACACCCTTTTCTTAAATAATAAATGTAATTACAGTTGTTGGTTCCTGGCCTACATGGCTAGGACTGCTGGGTTTTCAGCTCAGTTATGGTTTTGAGCAGGCCGATGGGTTCAGTTTCAATGAGAGCTTGCTGATCACCTGCTATGCTTATTCATGGGATCAGACATTACCCAAGACCTGGATTTTAAATAAAATCATGGTACTCATTTTATCTTGAAGGAAAAAATTATTCTTGTCAGGAATAATTTTCTGAAATCAAGTTTATAATTTATCTTCTTTTTGTTGCCAGTCATCTAGAATAAGTTTTAAATTATCCTGAATGTAATAGAATTACTCTATCTGTTGAATAATTTCTATGAAAAATTCCTGGCTTAGGGTTTGTTTCATGTGTGAAATTCAAACAGGCCAGGTAACCGTCTGTTCTCTGTCCAGCTAAACTCTTCAGAATGATCTTTCTGTTAAACCCAGGTAAAAGTTCAAAAATCTCTCTGAGTGTTCCTTAATACTTGTTCATGATGCATTTTATTCACCTACCTGGAAAAGGGACACAAGAAGTGTGAACACAGTATAAGGAAGCTAATATGTTCATGCAAATAGATTTTCATGGTTAAAAAAACCACCTGTGCTTCGTTGCATGCTGTGTTTTGTGGTTATAACAATGTGAGTGCACTAGATAACTATAAGAACGTAAATTCCTGTTAAAATAATCAACTCAGGAACTGGATGCTTTCTGGGAGATATTACTGAGCTAAATATGAGCTACTGAGCTCTCTAAAAGAAAAATTTGATTAAATGAGGTCAGAGCAGCTGATCCAGTGGTGTCTCCTTGTTTAAAATCTTTTGATTTGGCTACGGCATGGGAATAGTATACACCTATACATCTAAATATGAGTTATGTCTTGCACTTAACTTCCCAATGGTACTTAGCATTAACAGCAAAAGAACAACTACATTTTAAAGTGGTTTCTGCTATAAGGTAATGGTGATACCTATGCACTTTTGCAATCTGTCTATAAATACAGTACCTGTAAAATTCTGTATGTGTTGAAGCTAAGAAAATACATTTGTGGCATGCTATAATTAGAAAAAAGCTGCCATTTGAAGATGCTTAGAGGTTTGGAGCATTAGCGTTAGTCCTGGGAGAGAGGGATTGCAATAAGGCAATTATAGATGCGTGCTAAATTAATTAATCCCACAGCTTTATCACACGGCGGATGTTTTTGAGAAATAATTTGCAGGAAATAAAGTTTCCTCTTATTCATCCACATATGGGATTTTCTGTTCAGTGATATGTTTTACTTAATGTCACAGATACAGAAGATTAAATTCTGGGGTAATAGCATATCTATTTCTATACTGTAACTTTTATTGTGTTTTACAACTGCAGATTATGAAAGGCAAATGTTTGTATTGTTCAATGGACCTAATACATTCTTCTGGTTGCAAATTACCTCAGATAGCAGGCTTTAAAACTGACAGTTCTCTCTATATAAAACCAACATATTTTAAACAGATTTGTGGCTTTTTGAGATGGAGTTACACAATGATTCAACTCAAACAATGTTAGACATCCAAATTACAAGCATTTAATCCAACCGAGTTTAAAATATTTAAGTCTCAGTTAACTGTCGAGGATGGACTGTAGCTAATGGAGAGAGATGGCAAGTGCTGAGGCCTCACATCTCTCCCGCAGGGGGAGATGGGCCCCTTCCGTGCTACCTGTGTTCTTCACTGGCTTTAAGGAGAGCCCAGAGAAACTGCTTCAGACAGAAATCTGCCCTAGCCTAAGGGAAAAGGATAGTTCAAATTAAGGCTTTTAGCTTCTTTTTACCAGAAAGTATAAGAAAACCAGGATCACTTATGTGTACTGTATACGCGTACTTACAGAGAGGCATATGTACGCTTCTGATATGTTTGCCAGGCTCTGAACCAATTTACAATAATTGTACTTTACAAAGTAAAGGGGCTGGGCTGGTACATGGGGTTATGACATACTGGCGCTTCTCCCAGGCTGCCAACATGTACAATTGAATCTCGTTTTTCATTTCTACTCCTGCTGTGAAAAATAAGCCTTAAAAACATTTATTGAAGTGCAGACTGATGCAGCAGTGTCTACCCACATTTGCAACCTGAACCAGTGCCACTGAGAGAGGTGAACTGGCCCTTTCCTTTCAATGGCTAACTCGGGGGTTATATGATAGTAGTGCAGAAGTCAATATTAAGTGCTACTTTGCAAAAGCGTGGGGAGGAATCACATCAGGAAGGTTTACACATCTGTCTCTGAGTGGCCCTTCATTTCCATGCAGATGGAGCTCGATAATTGTACAACCCTGTCGTCTTAAAGTAATAAATAGCATGTCTACATGCTAGTGCCTATCTCACCCACATAACTGTTATGCTACGAACAGATGTAAAGTCTAGATTTCTGTTTTGTTACACTGTTAATACTCTTTCTGCATCTGCTTAGTATGAACAGCATTTTTACCAGCTTTTGAATTAGATTTTGTTATAGGAAAAAGTTCTCTTTACCATATTCTAAATTAAACTTTCACGCCTTTTCAGTCTGCATACATTTTTTGTCAAGGATGATACTGAAAATATTAAGGAGTTCATTAAAAATTATGATTAATTAATTTTACTACAGTAGCACTTAGAAGCCCCTGCTGAGACAGGGGACCTATTGCACTGGGCACTGTAGGGACACATAAAAGAGTGAGTTTCTGCTTCAAAGAGCTGAAAATTGAACCAGAAAAGACATGTTTCTCTTGGCTTCAAGGGAAACTGAATAAGGGCTTTTGTGATATTCTCGAGCAAGCTGGAAGCCCCATGTTTCATTGAAACCTTTTCTTTTTCATTCCACAGTTTCATAAAAAATATATAATGAATGAAGCTCGATTCAATTTTCAATTAAAAGAATCTCAGACTATCTGCTGCTCTGTCTCCCCACAGCCAGCTCCTTTTGCTTTCTTCATTCTTCCTGTGCAGGAACTATATAACAGCCCTATGTTCGCTGTTCAGCAAAACATTTCAAACAGCTACATTTGTGTCTTGTAATCACATTTCTAATATTGAATTTTCACATTTCAAAAGGGATTTTGCTTCTCATTTTTGTTAGCTCTGTAGTTATGTGAAAATGTTCAAAACTTTCAAAGTAGTGAACAAGAAAAGGAGCAAGGAGAGAATGGCCTCCCCTCTCTCATTCGCCTTTCTACCAGCTCTGTTAGCAAAGGAGTTAGCAAAATGCTGTACGAGAAGTGATATGGTTAAAGACCATGCTCTCTCTTACCACTAGCCTTGAGCCTGCTTTTCTTCACTGTACAATAGGAAGTGAAAAAAGGAAGGGAGCAGAGCTGAAGGTTATTATTGCCTTTGCTGATGCAAAGGCAGAGAGAAATCTACTTTGAGAAACAAAGTAGATCGGCAAGCTACCAAGTTCACAAAATAAATCTTGCATTGTGCTCAGATTTAGCCTTATATTTCCTGTTTCTGCTCTGCATCTGGTGAGATGTCCCTCTAAGCTCTCTCCTACCAGCCTGAGAAGTTGGGAAGAAGTTGAAGTGAGAGGGGAAGGAGGGGCTATGTGTGGGGGGCAGCACCAGAGGGTGCCAGGCAAACTGTGAAGTGCCTGATTAGTGCAGACAGTGATGGAGCAAGTTCCAGCCAAGCATGATCGCTTCTGAGAGGAAAAGGCTTTGTTTCAACCTGACTATTGTTCACTGATAATCTGTGAAGCTGGAGTGGAATTCAAAGCAGCATTGGTCGGAGCATTAATCTAATGCACAGTGGTTCCTTGCAACTTGCTCTGATCTCCAGTGCCTTTAATCTTGCAGTAAATTTTGATTTGATTTCTTTCTGTGATATACCTCCCCCAGGAGATGGTAGACAGGGAGCTGAGGGAAGCTGCCCAGGCCAGTTGAAGTATTGGGGGGCCTGCTTGAGGCCGTTGTGGAGAAAAAAAAAGACAGGTTCTCATGCTCTCTGATCTATTTTCTCTTATGAAAAACAAGCTGATGGCTTTAAATTGAGTAAAACAAGTGGCTAAATCACCTTTTGAAAATTAACTACTGAACAGGAACACAGTCTCTCCCATGAATTTCTGTAGATGACAACCAAGTTCCCTGTAGTCTCTCCCTGACACACAAAGCTGTTATTTAGTTTTCTGTGCAATCCGGTGAATTATATTAGCCGACTCGGAAACTCCACGAGGACTACTTCTGTGTGCTCCAAAGCACCTGACTTTCAGGGATGTAACCGCTGTTTCCCGCTCAAAGCATGAGGTGCAGCAGTCCCAAATCTGTTGCAAGGCTCGTGATGCTCAGGCAGGCTAGGACTGGATGGTCCAAACCCAGGCAGCAGGAATCAAGGGGGGCCTGGGTACAATGTGAGAGCCAGCTCCTTCCCCCGAGTTCTTGTGGTCAACAACTACCTGCTGCTTCTGGGGGAGGCTGCTCCGCTAGGTGAAGCAACCCTTCATATGCAGCTGGGCCAAGCTCCAGCAGAACTTTGTTCCATCAGGGCCAGCCCCGGCTTTCCCTCAGCTTGGTAATGCTGCCCAGTGGCAGAAGCATGGCTGTGTCCCACTTCCCTTCAATTCACCGCATGCTGGTAGCAGCCTTGTGTTTTACTCGGTCTAGTGAAAACTTGGGATCATCTGAGGTCTGCCATGGGAGTCACCACTTTCGTGTTTTCTCAGGAAATATAAACCGAGCAGCCTCTTGCCAGTTGCTCAGCTCTGGAGCCAAATGGAGCCCCTGAAACTTTTAGCCTGTGTGCATTTCTTCCCCATGCCCAAATGTTAGGAAGGTAAAACAAAACCAAAAACTTGTAAATTGAATTATGCTGCTGTGATCATTTCTGTTTGCATTATGTCCAATTTCAAAACAATAAGCAATTCTGTAATGGAAAATTATTTGGAATCTTTCAATGGTTTTTAAACACTTTCATTATTTTTCTCCCTCCTATATCGGGAATTTTATTGTAACGGGTATTTCCCATTTCTGTTGGGTGAATTTCCATCTTTTTTTACAAAAAAAAAGGAGTGGGAAAATTGCTGACTAGCTTGCTGATAATGACAACTGGGGTGAACCTGTTACTATTATGCTTGTGGATTACTTAGGAAACAGCACAGCGAGGTGAACTGCTCTTAGCTACTATTCATACAGCTTGGCAGCACGAGGCGTGCAGGCGAGCCCTTCATGCCGTGGGGCAGACAGAGCACTGCGCTGTGCGGGGGGTTAGCGAGCCAGTTCAGTACCCTGGCCGCCTGTCTCACCTCACCTGGGCTGCAGCTCTGTTCTCCTGCCCTGTGGATGTATCAAGGGAGTCCAGTTAGCTGAACTGTCAGGAATGGTAAATTCACCAACAAGCTTTTAATAAATAGGAGAGTCCAAGGGAGATTAAAGCTGAAGCGAAGGTGAAAGCAGGAGGTGTATTTCAGAAACAGGTGTATGAGATTTGCAGAGGAAGAAAGGAAAGTAGGCATAATAGGATGAGTGGATTATTTTGTTCATTTGTTTGCTTTTCAGATACCATAGACGTTTCATGTTCTGCTGTTTCCAGCTTCTTGGTGTGTGCCTCAGTTTAAATTTTCATAGTACTCATTTCACCGCTTAGCCGTGTCATGTTGTGTTACCCTGTAGCACCGTGCATCAAAACTTAATAACGGAACACAACAATCACTTTAAACTAATGCTGCCCCTCTTTCATTATTCAGCAAGTTACATCATGGCCTGCCGACAAAGATCTTGGAACTAAATTTAAAGGCATATTTACGTAAAGAGTGTGTGTATGTGTGTAAGTTAGTCGTTTTGGTGGGTTTTTTTCCTGTGCACTCTATTCTCCTCTTGGGAGAAAAGAGACGTCATTCAGTACACGAATAAATGGAAGAGGGAACAGGCACAAACATGAATTCTCGAAGAAGTACTTCATACACACAAATTCTATCTTTAAACTCTGCATCTTTCATTTTAGGAAGATTTGTATCAACCTTATGCTTAATGTTGCCTTATTTTACAATTCTAATTTGTAATATCATTGTACCTTCATAAACAAAGTTTAAAAAAGGAGGAAGATAGTCTTCGTGTAGTGACTTGACGATGAGTGACTTGACGATGAGTGAAAGCAAGATTGTGCTATTATTGTACAGTGAAATATTTACAGTTAGCTGGTGTCCTGATTTAGGAAAATAGCAAGACAGTCTTAGTGGCTTTTCCTTTCTTCACACAAACACTGGGAAAACTAGTGTGAATGGCAGAATTTGGCAAAATATTGAGCAGGCAAATGAGCACAGTAATAAAATAAACAGGCAAGCTAATCACAATATGAAGTCATACTGATCATTCAGTTGGCATGTGTGGGTTTAGTGCTAATTATTTATGATACTTCATACTGTGATAATGAATATTCTTTTGTATGTTTTGGAAGGCTAATGAAGTTCTACTGCCAGACTCTGACACCTTTATTTTTAGTTATCTATCAGTTATCATGTACATGGCCCCACTGACTTAAGAAGGAGTATCACATCTCTGAACATGGGATAGAAGAACAGACACTGCCTCTTACAAAAAAAAAAGCAAAAAAATTGACATATATGTGACATAGGACAGTCTGGATTAATTTTGCATTGATGTGCTACATAAGCAAGAAATATATCTATTTTGATTTCAAGAGGTGTCTTGTTGGAAGAGGTTATCAAAAAGAACTCCAGCAGAGGACACAAAAGCATTTAGAAAAGGCACAATGAATTTTGACTGCCTTTGAATCTATTTATCAAAGCCATTGCTGTTCCCATTTCGATGCAGGTGGAACAATAATAAATATTGAACAAAGCAACTCAATCTGTATTCAGAGCATTTCAATACATGGAAAGGTAAATGGAAAAGAAAGAAAGCTTGCAGAGTCAGACCTATTGACTCCTGCTCCTCATCGAAAATGAATGGTGGATGGTGCACAAAGATCTGCAAGATATTTACATTACTGCGATTAACGTATAAGAAGAAGCACATTCAGTAATGTGACTTTATTATTTAACTGAATCAATAATCTTTTACATCATAATAACATAATTCAGCTGTAATCCTTGACTCTTTCATTTTAAGCGACTAACTTTACATGTCAATTTTCAGACTCAGTGGAGCCGTATTATTTCCCTAGCTGCCGTTTATCCCTACAGGAGGGACTTCATGCCATGAATGGGCCCCTGTATGATAAAGAGCTTCCTCTTCTGTGGAGGACAGGCAGTGAGAAGACTCCACATGCAAGCCGTGTGTCCTGGCTTGCACAGGTGCCATCCCCTGGGAGCAGGCAAGTATGGCACGAGCAACTCTCTCTCTCTGCCAGTCCTGGTTCATAATATTTTAAAGATCATAGTGTCTGCACAGCCTTCCTCCCTTGGATTTCTCTCCCACTGCCCCTATATTAGAACCTTAAAGAAAACCACTGGAAAGAATTTCACCTTGCTCAGCCAGAGTGTCAGCTGAGGCTGAAGCCTGCCAGGCACTCAGCAAAGGCTATTCTAATGAACCCTCCTTCAGAGGCAGACTAGATTTTGCATAATTTCTACTTCAACCGGGAATCCACAGCAAGTCCTTGATGATATAAAGGGAAAACAAATAAACAAAACCTGAACATATTGGGTCATTATAAAATGCAGTTAAACATATAAAGGACATCACAAGATCACAGAAAAAATGGCTAATGTTCAGTTCACTGCTGGTGTCTGGAAAAAAAAAAAAACAAACCCACAAACAACAACAACAACAAAAAACAAAACCAAAACCCCAACCCCTCCCCACCAAAAAACTTAGTCCAAAATTGCAGTGGATAGCTCTTCTGACCAGATCTAAAGTGCTCTGAGACCACTGGCAGAAACCTCTCATTGCCTTCATTGCCTCCTCTGGCTTTTGGGTCAAGTCATCCAGTATAAATTAGTCTTTTGTCTCCATGATTAGTGCCTTGCAGCAGATGATGAAAATTCAGTACGTCTCTTTTGTCTTGAAATTTTGAAGGCTTATGGGTTTTGCCTGATTTCACCTGAGTATTCAGCAAACAGCCTAGCACATCACTGTTTGCTTTTGGTCATTTGATCTGTCCTTTGGGCAGTTGTGCAGGCGTTTTTCATTTCAGATATCCTCATTCACAGTGCGTTGCAGCACTTTCCCAAAGCTGGTTCAGACCCTTAGAGCACAGCAAAGAAGTGGATTTTAATTTTGAGTTGCAGCTGCTGTTGTCAAAGTTCAGTGCATTAAGCATGGATTTTGTTTTCATTGCTCTCTCATAACACCAGGAACTACATTAACTACAAAACACATGTGCTGAATGTAAGTAAAGTAATGGAGAAATATATTGTTCTTGTTATTTGAAGTGTCACACAAGATCTTGGGTACATTTCAGCAGCACAACGAAACCAAGCTGCAGTTTTCACAAAGGCATGGTTTTTGATGCTTAGAGTGAATAGATGAAATGTTCTATTGTTTTCTTTTGCTGTTGCTTCGCAGCAAGACATCTGCCTCCATGTTGTAGCCATGAAGATCGCTTCCTTCTTCTAGCTGCCTTCAGTTTCGTGGGAGTTCAGGGAGGAGGATTTGATGATTCCCCCTTGTTTACAGCCATGTCCCCTCTGTTCAATTTTACATGCTGTGTGTCATCTTTTACCCATCTATTTTCTCAGCTTAAAAGCCATTACACTGCAACTAACTACGGTATTAAACTATAACTTAAATAAAATCGTATGGGAAATGGAATGAGTTGGCGAAAAGCCCACAGTATATACAAAGGACGGCTTGGACATCAAACGTATGTTGAGGTATAACTTCCCCATCTGGCTCACACAGAAAGAAAAGGGCAGTGTTCCTCACTCCTGTGAGGCTGTCATGACTAAAGGTGTGCAGTCTATAATGTCAGTCTCTCTCTCTGCTCACCCCCCCTATATTGTGTCTGTTTCCATTGGTACAATTTTCACCCTTTCTACTCTACTTTCTGAGGGTTTTTCTCACCCTCTTCATTCCCTGGCTCTGTTATTGAATAGGTGAGACAATACCCAAGACAATCTCACTGCCTGGCTGGGAGAAAGGAAGAGGGAAGATTGGTGTTGCTATGGAGCAATGTTAAGGTTACTTCAATCCCTTTAGTAACATTTTGGCTGCAAAAGGGTTGCATGGGAAAGAGCTTTTCACTAGCTGCAATAATCCTATTATTTCTTTTTTTTTTTTTCCACCCTTGACTTTAAAATGTAAGTTCTTGAGGGAAAAAAAAAAAAAAAGCATTAAAAAGCAATAAACTGTTGTAAAGTCTATCCTGTATATCTGATTATTCTGTTCCACAGAGGCATACTCAGTACAGCCCTTCCTGTGGGAACATACATTGACATATATGCACAAACATCAGTGTGTTTGTACCTTTAAATGTATTTATTATACTCATACATTTTATGCATGCCCATAAAAAGACCAATGTGTTTAAGGAGAGCCAAGATCTCAGCAATCCACTGGAGCTCTCTCTCATATGCTGCCCATAGGCCATTTATAGCCATGCTGCAAGTGGCTGTAGAGTTTGAAGAGAACAGCAACTTGAAGGTAACAGACTTGTCTGCATTTGGAGGAATCTTGGGTCACCTTTCTCTGTCGCATGTTTTATGAGGGCAGACAGCAGCCCACACTGATTTTGTCCGAACTTTTCCAAGCTGGTTGGCTTGGGCAGTCATCACAGGGTGTTGGTGAGGTCCTGGTGCAGGCTCGGGGTGACATACCCCCCAGGCTGAGCCAGCACACTTCAGCATGTCTCCTTGGCTCACTCATGCGTCATCTGCAAGAAGCAGAGGTTGGCCCTTCACTTTCTCGTTGCTGACGCTGTAGCAGCTAGTGATGGCAACCTGAGCAGATCCATGCTGAACAAACAGACTGCTGACAGGCTTTCAACCAGTTGAATCTAAGTTAAAAGCAAGGCCATCTCCATAATCGGAATTCTAATGCAAATCAAAAGGTTGTTGCCTCCACCCATCTCCAGTGGCCATATTTAACAGATGAATATTATGGAAACCTTTTTCAAGTTTAAAGTGGCATCCTTAGTGTTCAGTCCTGGAATCTCACGCAATTACGTATCTAAATCTTGTTAGTGGTGGTTTCCTCTGTTGCAAAAAAAGAATTAAATCACTGTTTAAACAACTGGCTACAAATGATAAAATGCATATTATCATATTACCAAGCAGAGATTTCTAATCAAATGGTAGCTCTTTTTGTGGCTTGTTAAAGAGGATTTCATGGCACTAAAGTAGTTCCTAATAAGCAGATGTTCATGATACAGAAGAGAAAATGTTTTGCATTTGGCACCTTTATTGGAAGTCTCAGTCCAAAAGCCAAGGAACAAATATAGGAAGCAGAAGCATATGAATGGAGCTGGGACACTCACCAGTTCCTCTACTATTTTGAACTAAATTTTCAACTGCAGCTGGCTCTGTAACAAGTTTCTTCAGTTGCAGTGAGGGAGCATTCACCACTATTCCCTGTGCAGCTCATGCTCAGAACTTAGGTTCGTAGTGTTATCAATCAAGCAACATAAACCAGCTTGAAATGTCACTTTTAATTAACAGAATGATTAGTTAAATAAGTTATAAAGCTTGACCAAAGATGAAAAGGCCCTGTATCCCACACTACCTCCACTTATTGGCCAAATTGCATGAAGTGTAGAAACTGTCCTTCAGATTTCAGTGAGCTAGACAGTAGCAAAAGAAGATTTTCTTTCTTATAGAAGATTTTGAAGACCCTTGCCATGGCATTGAATCCTTGATATTTCCATCTCTTCCAAATATGAAGGTGTATTCCCTCCTTAAGTCTTTGAAAACTTTTTTTAAAACCTCCATTTTCAAATCTTTGTTTAGCGCTTTTTTTTTTGTTGGTTTTTTTTTTTTCTTTTCCCCCCTGAAACACTTCAGAAGCACTGTATAACCAAAAAGCACTTGAGGACCACAACTGGCCATAAACAACCCTCAACAATGCACGGACTTCTCATGAGTTGACTGCAAGAGAGCTTTCAATGAATAATGTCAGCACTCTTCACTCGCTTTTACATCCTTTTCCAGAGACGGGAGTTTGAATGCTCTTCTTTTAATCTGTTTCTGAGGTTTGCTTTAATTTGGTCTGATACAATATGCACACATCCAGTGGATGTCTGTCAGCATACAGAAGTTCCTCACTCTCCTACCAGCTATTGTAGACAATCCCAACTGTAGAGTGATTTGGGTGACTTGAACCTGCAGAGATGTGAGCAAAAACAGGGTGTCCTGTAGGCTCGCATGCTTACTCTGAACTGGTCTGGCTGAAATGCAGATACAAGCGATTAGAAAAAGATATACAGGCTGATACATCCTGCTTCAATTCTCATTCAGCTTTTTCTAGCTACAGATCACAGACAGACACATATGAAATATGAAGGATGTCTCTTTGCCACCTTCTGAATAAATTATTAGTTACTCATCTGAATGATTGGTTTAATGCAGTTTTGGATTAATGTATCATGACATGTAAGGTCAACAATGAGAGTCTGATGCCCCAAAGTACTGATGCTCAGGTTTTCAGTACAGCCCCAAGCAGAATTTTATAGACTTTTCAAACCTGAATTTTGGCACCTTGGGATCAGGACGATCATTTCATACAGGCAAGTTTTGGAAGCCTGAATTCATGAATAGTGAGATACCTAGATAATGCCAGGGAATTTAACTATTCCAGAGTAATTTTTTTCATAGAATAAATAACAAAAACTCAAATATGTGGTATGATGCAATTGTCTCAGCTACAATCCCTCAGTGTGAGGCAGATGATGCATGGAGAGAGTTCAGAACTCCATAATGCATGAGTTGAGAAAGAATAGTTTCCACTTAAATGTAAGGTTGAGAAAATCTGCACAAAATTTAAGAGCGAGGGAAACAGGCCAATGCTATTTTTTAAGGCTTTACTTTTTAGATATTTCCTAACCAAATTAATAACATAGGCACAAGTTAAAATAGTGTAATGTGAAGCCACTGTGCATTACTAAGCCTGGCAAAAATGATAGTAATTCATCACTTCATGCTTCGTGGCATTTCCCAGCTCAGACTGACATTTCACATCAATGATAGAAAATGTGCTCTCTGCCTGAAATATCTACAACACTTGTCTCATAGAAGAGAAAGGACTTTTGCTTAAGCTGCATATGTACAGTGAACATGTACGATGAACATGTACAGTCAACTTGTGCCTACCAAGTAATCTTTGCATGTTATGGAAAGATAATCCAGGCCATACAATGAAGTATAAACATTGCCTTTTTTCTCACATTTAGGCTCATCTTTGCGTTCTCAAATCTTTCCTTTCACTATATAAATAACATCACTAGTAACAAGTTGAATGTGCAGTTGCTGCCATAAATGGGTCACTATATTGCTACTAGGAAAATATGACAAACTTAAAAACTGAGGGTGAGGAAACACAAAATAAAATATTAGTTGATTCCAAAGGCTTTTGCAATGTTGGCCACTCTTTCAAACACCATATGTTCAATATTGTCTGCACCTGCAAAAAGGTTTCTGAAATTTCAGAAGCTGTCTCCAAGCTAGGTTTGCAGCACTGATGCTGTACCTTCCCTTGGTATTATCGTGGAAAAGTATAAGTTTGGAGGCAGAGTAACAGGTTGAGGTCTCATCAAACTTTAGATAGTCCTTTCCCTTATTCCCCTTTCACTTTCCTGGTGAAGACTGGGATTTGTTCACCTACTGCAGAACCTGTGGCAAAGGAAACCTTAGACGGAGGCCAAAAGAATACATCTACTTGACAAGGACAAAGGTAGACTTGATCATAAAACCTCAAAAATCTCATGAGTTAATCATATCGCCATCATGAAATATTTAATTTGTGATCCACTGAGCTTATGCATTATCCCAGAAATAGGCAGACAAAAGGGTTATCATTCACATGTTTAACTTTCTGGACAGTGCTGTGCTATTATAATTTATTTTGACCTGATAATGGTCAAAATGATGGCAATTGATGGCAAATCAGTAGTAACAACCTTGGTAGTACAATTCATGAAAGCACATCTTCCAATAAAAAAGGCATGCATGCATGTGTGAAAAAAGGAACATCGGGGTGACAAGATGATGTTGGGGAGTTAATGACATTTTTTTGAACTTGAGTAAAAAGACAAGAATTCTAGACATGGATGACAAATAGGTTTCCATAGCAGTAAGTAAAGTTATTCCCCTCTTGCTCTTTCACCACCTGAACCCCCCAAAACTGCATGTGGCACAGAAGGTTTATATGATAATGCATGTGAGAAAAATCCTGACTAAGCAGTGTGCCCTGAGCAGAGCCATAAATGCTCTGTTGCTGTGTGGTCTGCCATAATAATTCAACTTTTTTTCTTCATAGTTATGACTGTTCCTTTAACAATACAATAATATTTTATTCCAACATAAATGCAGTTTTGATATGGCAGAATACTTGAAGTATATTCCTATTTATTCTATATCTTACAAACTCTATTGGAATTATGTATTTTTTTAGATTTGTCTCTTGCTTATGTATCCCAGAGCCTGCTTTATGGCACCATACTTACAAGTGAATTTTTCCTTGGGTTTCTTCCTGCCCTATGCCACTCATCCTAATCATCAAAATTAAGTATTAACATTTCCATGAATTTTTTTCCCCCATAAGTCTCAAAATGCATTAAAAATGAGAAGCAACTTTATTTGTGCTTAACAATGAGGAAAATGGAACAGGAGAGGAAATGTTTTGTTTGTGGTCACGGAGTGAATCACACAGCGTTTGGAATAAAACCCTAATTTTTTAAACCAGCAGAAGACTTAATGGGTTCAGGGCTGTGTTGTGCAGACACAACCATCAGGCTTCTCGTCGTGAAGCTGGCGTGGGCACTTCTTGCAGGGCGCACCATCACCAGTATTAAGCCCTCCTCTCTCTCTCATGTCTGTGTTTCCAACCCTGTGTTTGATAACAAACACTGTAACTTATCTCACATGCCTTGCCCACTTAGATGAATTTAAAAAATGCTTAACTACAAGTATTATTTGCAGAGCTGGTTACAGAATAAAAAAAAACACGTTAAAATATGCCAGGTAGAATAGAAGGATATATGCAGGTAAAAAAAAGAAAGAAAATCAATTATGATTATAAGAATGTTGTTTTTTTTTAAAAAAAGAAATTCAGATGGTTTAACTACAGTTGTTATTGTTAATCTGTTATTTAGTGTGCCACAGTTAGTCTTGAGTCCTCAACACAGATACATACATACCTAAGTGCCACAGGGCTGAAAGCTGCATTGGAGATTACTGTATTCTCTTGTTTCCAGTCAGTAGGAAAAAAAAAAAACCAACAACTCTTTTCTATTATGTTTTTTAATGGTTGTTCTTAAATATAATTATTTATTAATAATTTTGAACTGTAAACATAGTAATAAAATACTTATAAAATTATGAAACGTAACTCTGTAACCTTTGGGAGATGGGCAATCACACTTACAGGATTTAGCATTCATGAGAAATATCTTTGTTTGGAATAAATATCAGTACAGACAATATGATAGTAGTAGTCAAAATGCCTAGTACTTACAATGCCGGTGCTCCCCTCTGTGCAGGATGCTGATTTAAAATTTGCCATTGCTTGGCTTCGTGCATGAACTTTCTTACCAAAAATGGGCCATCTGGAAGAGGATGTTTAATCTCGCTTGAGATATTACCTCTGGGAAAGTAGAAAAGAAAAAGGATGGCTTAGCTGCGTCAGATCTGACAGTGAAGTGGAAGAAAAGGATGGAGAGTGTCTTATTCAGGGCTTTCTCACAAATGCATATATTAGAAACTAACAGTAATAACAATAAAAAAGAGAGGGATACTGGTCCAAAACAGAGGGAGCAAAGGAAGAGGGAATAGTACTGCGCTCTGCATTTGAATCCTGCTGTCGTCAGGACTCATAAGAAGTATATCCTTGGTCATTAACTTTTATGAAGTGCTGATTTCCCTTTTGGCTTCCACCAGTCTATCAGCCCTGCAGCGAGGGCTGTCTTTCTGCACACAGCTGAGCCAAGTAATTGCTCAGTGTGATCCTCCAGTACAACATTTTCTCACAACCAACCTCTCACGACCTACCTAATAGCTTTGAGACAGCCTTGGTTTGTCTGACTGAATGACCACTAATAACCCAACTGTTCTTAGGAAGACGTAGCATGTTTTTCTGCCAGGACTTAAAATGTTTCTGTTTAGTACTCATTGGGTGTATAGTGCAGTGTAAAGCCAGCACAAAGCAGCCAGGTATTCTCAAAGCCGTCTTTCTTCCCCCCTGCCTTGTGTATGTAGCCTCTTCATTCACTATCCGTTACCTGAAGCTTCTGTCTACAGCACTCTGAAAAGCTCATGGTGCTCTCTGTGACCATTTTGAACAGTTAATGTGTTGGTTTTCAGAAAACAAAACAGCTCTGAGATGAGAAAACTTCGACTATCCCATGTTAGGTCTTTTCTGACTTTTTACAGGAGAGACAGGTGGGTCTGAAGACTGAAGTGCAGTAGTGTAAATCACAGCTTCTTTCACAACTTGACAATTATTTCACAATTCACAACTTATTGAGTATACAGTATCAAACCAAAAAAATAAAAAAAGGTTCATGCTATGTGTTATATAAATATACAGGAAGAGAAAAGGATATCCCTGGAAACTACATTCTGCACAGAAGGGTTTTCAACACCTCTTCTAAGTGACTAAGGCACAGAGAAAGAAAATAACATGTCGACAGTGGCCGAGGGATTTGATGAAAAAAAACATCAAAAACCCCCAGGAAATGGCAGTCATCTGATGACTGATGGAGGGAATGTGTGTGCATGCGTGGGACCTTATTATCACAAACTGTTCATGCAAGGGAGTATCCAAGGAAGGCAGACGTTCCTAGAAAGGAAGTCTGGGATTGTCCAAAGTACCTGTAGATCCTTAAAAGAAAAGACTCTTCGGAAGTCACCAGACTTTTTCTTTTCTTTCTTTTTGTCACACCAGGAGGTTTAAAATCCCGCTTGGATGGCAACCAGTACGACAATGGGTAGAAACAGAAGAGGAGTTGAAAATAAGAAAGCTGTCCTTATGGCTAGAGTGCGCAGAAGTGTTTCTAATATTCAGCAATTAAATGTGGAACTTTAACAGAACAATTTTCTCTCAGCAAAATAGTAGTTTTTTATCAAACATCATTAAGACACATGGATTTAAAAACAGGTTCAGCAAATATACAGATAGCTTTATAAAAAGGTATTTTTACTTAAGTGTCTGCCCTAGAAAAAAACTGGGAGAAACAAGAGAAGGATATGTTTTCACAGTATAAAAAGCAAATTGAACCCATGGAAGAGATTAGGTTTTTAAAGATTTAAATAAATGTTGTCTCACACATATTTTTCTCTCTTTTTTAAAACACTTTAATTAGGTATTCTTTTTCAATTTCTCCTTGAAGAATAAATTTTTAAAGTATCCCTTTTTAAGACAGCATTATTTTTGCATCTTGAGGGCTAAATTTACTCTGTAGCCTGAATGTTAAATCTCTACACTGAAATCAGAATTTGGTTTGGGCTTTATGAATTCAAGAACCAAGTAGAAAAAAGACATAGTGCAGTAAGACTTAAATGAACTAAAAAAATTTCCCAGTAATACATTACATGGAGCCTTCTGCAATCCTTAACACATAATATGAACCAATTTATACTCATTCTGCACCACTCCAGTGTGTCATTTCTGTGTTGCCTCATTGCTAGACATCACTGTACATGACCAGCACATCATCCTCACTTTCCTCCTTTAATACTGCTAGGCCACTGTATCTATGTTGGTATGTAATAGGGCAATGTATGAAATGCACCAGTAAGTGTAAAAACCCCTCTCTTTTTAAGAAGTTATTTTTCCAGTCTATATCAGACTGGTTCCCAGAAAGAAAGCAATTCATCTCATGCTTCTGCTTAAGATCTCAAACTCAATGTTCCTACCTAGAAAGGGGGGTTCTTCTGTCTCCCCTCTCGCCAGGAAACTCAGCACCTTGATTTTTTTTCTCTTTGTAACACTGTCTTCACACAAAGGATAAAATGCCCAGACATCTTTTGTCAAGGAACAGCAACCACAAAAGTACTTTTCTGAAAAGTCTGGCAATAGATTGTTTGAACAGAGAAGGAATTCAGTGATGCTAATAATCCTGCTGCAGCAGGGAAAAGCTGATATTTTAAAGAACATTCCCTTTTGGTATGAACTTTTTTCCTCTCCTATGTTAGGGGGATTGTTTACACATAATAAGGAAAAAAATCCCATTTCCACGCCTCGAAATTTTT
>VZTL01071836.1:0-10876 GCA_013400535.1 Scopus umbretta | reverse complement strand
TTTTTTTTTTTTTTTTGCCTCTGTGGGCCAACAGAGCTGAAAATAAACCAAGCTGGCTGCCTCTGGGGAGTTATTGAACTGCAAGTGCCCGTGACTCCTTCTGTGATTACAAAAAAAAATAATACCTTACAAATTTGCCACATGAGAGACTGAAACAGGGTTCTTAATGCTGCTGTGTGGCAGGAAAGAGAAAGAATGGAAAGGCTATACCAAATCTAGTACAAAATGTGGCTCTGTTTTACTTCCCTAGCATTCAGTGTCCACTGGAGTCAATGGGAAAAGTTTTTTAAAAAACTATATCTTCTTTAAAGAGGAAGACTTTGAAATTAGCTGTGCATGTACTTCACAAGACTCATCATCAGAAAGAAAATGAATGCTTTATGTGCTGAGCGTAGTGGATGCAGAAATAAAGATGCTATTAATAAGTGTTATTTGGAATACATATGGAAAGAACAAAATGTATGGAAAGACTCTTTCATCCTGATTCTGGTGAGCATGGAAGAGAAATAGGTTTGCTGCAAGAAGAGCAGAGATTGAATAATACTCTGGGAGCATTTTCAAATAAAATGGCAATAAGTTCTCAGAAACAAAGAGTACTTCGAGCACTGCACCCTGCCCTGCCCTCCCCTCCCTGAACCAGCCACTGAAGAGTTAATGCTGCTTCTCCACTCCCCAGGTGGGAAATTAGGATAAAAGGTGGCAGCTGTGCCAGGGAGTAGGTCCTCTTTAAATACAGTCTTTGCTAGGCAGAGTGCCCTTATATGAAATGAAAACTGTGCCTGGGTAAACTGGGACTACTCTGGGTTTCAGGCTTTCCTGCTTGTGCTCCTTTGCAGCTCTTCTTTCTTAGCAGTTACACAAGTATCTCTTTCATTTGCTTTAGTCAGTAAAACCTGAATTTCTGCCTCTGACTGAGGGCTTGTTGCAATGGTGGTCTTCAGCTGTTTGCAAGCCATGGATGAAATCTGTAAGTACCTCAAAATTGTCCAAAACTTTGCAAATGGTAGATGGGACACTGCAGCAGTTCAGTTAGACTGAAGATATTAGAAATGCAGGGGGAATCTATAAGAACGTAAATGAGGGCTGCAGTGTGAAAAGAGAACGAACAAGGGAATGAGAGTAATGTATTTGCATATGGGATAGCCCATATTCTGCAATCGCTGGAGATGCTTGACGAGCAAGGCCTGAGCCACCTCTTATAAATATATGTGTAGTTGCTTACCTACATGTGAGATGGTCCCAGTACAAATTTCTAGCAGGAAGGCAGCTAAGTCTAAAAAGCAATGCACTAGTGAAAAAGATAATGCAGATGAAGGCTGCTTACTTACAGTCCTTGTTCAACTAGTCTTTCTTCAGTCATTGCAGCAGGAGGCACCTTATTGTGAAACCAGAGGGAGCTAAGCAGAAAAAAAAAATAAAGGGAATCAGACTTTAAGAGAAAGAATGACTTAAGTTTTATGCACTCCTTATGCATGTTTGGCTTTCTGGGAGAACTATGAGGATCAATTACTCAAAGATCAGTTCTTAAGGGAATTAATAAGCCATTAGTAGCATTATGATTATCTGCTGCTGTATTTTATGCATGCATGCCTTGTAGTGCCAGCCTCTGGTAATGCAGAGTGTGGTGCCCTACAATTTGCCACACTGAGCACGGGGGACCCTGGCCCCAGAGGAGCTGAGCTGGGCCAGTGGGGCAAGGTGCCTGGCCTGGTCAGCTATGTGGAAGCTTATGGGTGGTTCTAGTTCAATAAATTGCTTTGGGAGCACAGGTGATGTGGGTCACTTCCAAGGAGGTTAAAGTGACTCCTCTTCTGTATAGTCATGGCTGTGAAGCGGTGTGGCTTTCCTGTGAAGCCTTGGACCCATTCAAAGGAAATAGGCAGTGAGGGCAGATGGAACATTTATGGAGCAAGAAGAGATGTTAGCAGTAATGGTCTGAGTTTCTCTTTTCCTTTTTTTTTTTTTTTTAAAAAAAAAAGAAAATGTTCTTGATCTCTAAACTGCTGTGCTTGATGGAGGTGGGGGGAAATTGCTCTCTGTTCCTTCTGCTAGAAAAAGTATAGGGAAAGGAGACATGAACAGGGAGCCAGATCGTCTGTGTAGTGAAGCTGATAGTATCCATGATTGTGGATATCCTCTACAAAAGATTGTCCAAGGGAGTTGGGAAGGACGGGAAGAATAAAGGAAGAGGTGCTAGAATTGCAGTCTTTTCTTTTTTGTTCCAGCTCAGATATTGAATGAACTGAAAATCTGACTTTTAACGCTACCTCTCTCCTGTCTTTTGATTTTGAAAAATTCACCTCTAATAGACAATAGGATACAGTTTGCTAACAGTTGATCCAATGGGATCATTCCTTCATGAAATCAGATCTCTCACACATGTCTGTCTGCATTGAGCCCAGCATCTTTGGGTAAAGCATATTCCCCAGAAGGCAGTCTGGCATTCATCTGAAGACATTAGAAGATGTTCACTAATTCTCCAAGTATTTTCTTTCCAACTTAAATAACATCTATAAAATTTGCTACATAAGATACTATGCATCTGGTGTTAAAAAGAAATCATAATTTCTGCAGAACTTCAGAGTAAAATGCAAAGTAGTCAGTGTAAAGAGTAGACTGAAAAAATAATTAAATTAAATTAAAATTCAGGTCTAGCTTTTTCCACACTTGTTTCAAAGTCTGTTGTCATAGCTACTGCAATGTAAGCCGGCTCAGTATGTTCACTTCCTCTTTAAAGACACATTCACCTTTTTAAGAAAATTGAAGTGACTGAGCACATATCTGGGAAAAAAAAAAAAGAATTTTTTCCTTTGTGCATCCATAATTTTATCATGCGCTATTATTTGGATCAGGGATATTCAGCTTTTATCAGCTAGGATCTATATATTCCTCAAGGCCAGAGAACCAGAAAATAATTATTAAAGTACCCTATAGTGCAAAACAGTTGCAAACTTCCAAAGGGTCAAAATTCAGCGTGGCTATTTCCCCTCAGTCTCAGGTGTTAACATGAGTAGTCTAAACACCTGATGGCCTCAAACTTCTGACTTCCAAGAGCAACACACCATTTCTACTTCTGGACTCGTGAGGGACTCAAAGTCCAGACATATCTGAAAATATTAGCCTTTTAAACTTGGCTTAAAGTTTTGACAAATATCTGGGATTACTTTGCTCATTATTTGTACTGCTTATCCTATAATCTCATTCCTTTACTCTGAAATATCTCTAGAATTAATTCTTGTATCACATTATTGGAATTTCTTAAGAAGTCAATTTAGATGAAACATTTCGCTTAGGTAACGGTGTGGGGTTTTTAAGTTAGACTGGAAGTTGGAGGTTAGTTATTATTTTGTTGCAAGTCTGGCATAACTTATCTCTGTCACATCTGTCTAAATCAATATGGGTGTCTGGCCTGTGAGCTCTCTCATCTATCGTATTCCTCTTGTGGCTTTGTCCCCCTGCATGACTTGGGCTGTCTTGAGTGAGTTTCTTCACAGCTTAGCATAATGCTTGTTATGGACTTTGCCCCTTAGCTGAGCTGCATCCTGGTTTACTACATCTGGGGTATTCCCTCTGGTCAAGAATTGCTTTAAATCTGCAATATGTCAAATAATACTGACAAATATTCTCTCTATCATTCCTGTAATGATCTGACAGATGGGTTTCTTATCTCAAGAAAATACCAAAAAAGGAATGTCTTGCTGTGTAGATAGGAAATATCTCTAAAACCCATGTGTCCTCCACAAGTTGATAACATATGCTGTTTCTTCTTTGCCTGGTGGCAAGCAGACTTTTTTTTCTTGCCTAGTGTTTTTGAACTATAATGTGGACACTTTGAATCATACTTTTGTCAGATTTTAAATGATCTTAAATCCATAATTGCATACAAGTTGTTTCCAGCAGTCTGCAGTCCTGATAGCTGTTTTCTTCATTTACAAGGAAACTCGTTTCTGTAAAGCTGAATGAGAAATGAGCAGGAATGACATGGGGTGTTAATCATCTTCAAGACAGTTTTCTAGAACTTCCTACCAGGCAATTCTCTGACAAGAGACAAAACAGTGGTGGTGCAAAATGTTTGAGCATGCAGATAATCCTGAGCATATGAGAAATCACATGTTGAAGCTGAAACCCATGCTATATTTAGCTTTATACTCTCTTTCAACACAGTTATTTTAAGTTGTTTGCTGTCCATAGGCTCACTCACTGGCTTAAAGATATGTATATACTTCACTGGATCTGGACCTAATTAAGCAAATTCAGTCTGGTTTTGCCCCTGGCTTTTCTGGCTGATGGTAATGTGGATTCCATTTTCCCAGTTTTTGCTCATTTCAGAAAAATGAGATAATTAACTGTGTTTTCTTGTGTACTCTTTCAAGGCATGCAGAATGGTTCTTCATGTGATCTACAAAGACATAAAGTAATGTTTAATGCAGAATTTTACATATGGCAATATTTACATGGTACTACATGGTACCAGTTAGGAAATAATGAAATAGTTGTCTACAAGTGGAAGTTCTTCTTATTTCTCAATTTTAATGTTGTTCTGCTCTGGCACTTGGCCTTCCTTAAGCACAATCCAGGAAATACACTGTTGGTTAACTGCCTAGGCTACACTGCTGTTAATTTTTTTGTATAGTATGGTCCCTTATGTAAAGACTAAATATGCCTTGTTGTTCAAAATTTTAAGTTTAAAAGAGGAAGATTACCATGAAAATAGGAATAAGCATGGTTTATTTTGTGTGTTTTGGTATAAAGGTTGGTTGCTAAAATGCTTAATGAGCAAGCTTTAAGAGAAGAATTGTGCTGCAATGGGGCTGGCAGTTACGTATGTGTAAGTATGCAAACACCCACTGATGTCAGAGTGAAATTCTGAAGCAAAATCAGTTTTTTTTCAAGCAATCAATTCTTTAAGGACACTGATTGAGCTATATTTTGATGTAAAAGCTAAAAATGCTTCATACATATGCTCTTTCTTCCTTCTAGACTTTTTTGTGCCTAGCATACCATGAATGGGATAGTTTCTCATACATCTGACTGCTTGAGGTGTGGGCAGGGGGATAGGTTTAGCAGCTCAGATCCCCTTCCCCCCTCCTTCTCTGTTCCTCGTTAGGCAACATCTCTAGTATTTAAAGAGCTCTATCAGCTTTTTCTGAGGTCCCTTTGGCTGGGTGGAAAGCTTTCATGGCAGACTCGGCTGTAATGTGACTGAGAGGCCATGCTACTCTCTCAGGAGGATGGAGCTAATGGAAATCCAGCCAACCCAGAGAGTAGCTTGATGTAAAACACTTGTACAGCACAAAATGCTTTCACATCACCTGCAAAGAGGGCTGTAAAAGTACATGCTTGACTGGTGCAGGAGGACACTGGAAAAAAGACAACTGTGCACCAGGGGCCCTCAAGGCGCAATGCAACCAGACTCCTTTGTTTCTGCAAACAAGCAGGTCCAGGCTGCAGTCAGCAATACTGGTGCATTATAAGTGCCTTAATTTAGCACATCATACTAACACAAGCTTCACAAAATCTGTAATTTTACCGGAAAAGCTTTGAAGTCAACCATAATGAGGAATCTTGCTTGTCAGCTGTCTTTGTGGTGTTACGAAGTTAATATTGACAGATCATAAAACATTACTAGATAGCTGTTCAGATCTGGAAATACAAATTTTTGATCTATCTTCCTTTTCTAAGGAATAATGCCCAGCACCCCCTGTCCCCACTCTGAAGTGGTTCCCAGGGTCACCTATATTAGCCACCTCCCAGCACTCCTGGGTGATGGGTTGGTCCATGAGGTGAAGAAACCCCTCCCGGGAGAAAAGATCTTAATGGTAATACCAGGGCAGACTTCCACTATCCTAGCTTTGCTTTCTCCTGCAAAATGAGATGTCCAGAGAAAGCTTGGGCTGTAGCATTTTGGCCAATATGTTGCTCAAATGATCCTTCAAGCAAAGTGTAGTTGCTACAATATTTTCCATGTTCTGCCTGATTTAGCAGTGCTAAGACTTCTTGGCTTTATGAGAATAAATGAGTAATCTGGAGTAGATTTAGAAGATGCAATACAAAGCTGTCTCTGCTGGTAACTGAATCTGATAAAACACTATTCATTTGATGCATCAGATGCTTCCTCGAGTCTTGGTAAAGACACTTCTTCGGGCAGTTGTATTATCTAGTCAGGCCAGTAGATATCGAAGGTTTCGGGTTATAGCTGATCTTTCAGTTGCTTTAAAAAACAGTCTATCTTCTTGTGAATGTAACTTTTTTGGTAGCAAATGACAAACTAGCTCCATTCTCGTCACTTTGAAAGATCATTTGTGGTATACCATTCATGAAGCAAACTTCTTGAGTGTTTGACCCAGGTAGAGGGTGTGCTAGAAAGAAACCTATAAAGTATCAAGAAGGAGGAACAAAGAGATTTTAAATTCTTTTCTAAAGAATTTCATTAAAGCTCGAAAAATCATTAATTTAGCCAAGTTGTCAGCAGGAGGTTCCAACGACAGCATGGCAGAGGCGTGTTGTCCAGGAGTGAGTTAACTGTCTAGGAAATATCACTGACAGTACCAGGGAAAATTTACCCTAGTTATTACTTTTCTTTGAAGAATATAACAAGTCTTTTCTATCATTTGTTTCATGCACTGTTTATAATTTAGTTACTTATTATGCTTTTTTGGTTTTTTTCCTAATTCTCTTTTGGATATACAATCCAGTATTTTGGTTTTTAAACATGGCAACTTCTGCTGATGTTCCTGTTTCTTAGGCATGTTATGTCAAATGAACTTCATTTCACTGTTCTTCCAACAATCTGTTTTGCTCTGTAGGTATTTGTCACTTCTATTGCCAAGAGTATCACAGCATTTTTTCTCCTTCTGCTTGCCTTGCTTTACTTTTGGAATCTTTGTAGAGTCTCTGGATAATGAGTATGAATATTTAGAGTCCTAGTCATGACCTTATGGCCTATAACGTGTGCCACACTTCAATTTTCAGTTCAGAACTGGGTTTTGAACTACTTCCAGTGCTTCCCATCACAAGTGCACTCTGTTTTTTCCTTCTGCCATCTTTTTCTTGGAAGTTTTACTACAGAACACTTCCTACTTTCCTGCCTATGGGCTTGAGGACTGTGTTAGCCACTCTGAAGGCTAACAGGATGGGTCTTCCCAACAGCTGCCTCCAGTCAGGAAGCTTTGATGCTTCTTGCATCCTTCTTGAGAGTTGTAGTTTTCCTCTATTATCTACTAGACCCTCAGATTTGCAGTAAAGCCCTAAAAAAATGCTAAAAAGCTGGAAAAGTGTTACCCGATGTGATGGAAGATTGTGCCTCAGCCAGCTTCCTGTATACACAAACCACGACAGCTTGAACATAACCAAAATCACTACTTCTGAAAAAGTAAAGATTTCTCAAATCAACCTGTTTACCTTAACAGTTCAGAACCTTAATGTGAGATCACATTTCTGTTTTGGAACTTCTGTGATTAAAAGATTCAAAACAAAATCTCTTCATGCAATGAGCTGTAGATGGGTTTTTATAGGCAGATGTGCTCTCTTCGGGGCAGGGAGGGAGAGGAATTAAATTTGCTAGACATCAGTGATGAATCCACTAGTAGTTTAATAGTATCAGTCATGAAGGTGGTTAAAGATGGATATTTGCAGACTATAACTCAAAGACTTTCTGGTTAGTCAGTGAAAAAAGACTCTGCTTTTATCTGAGGTGTTCTGAATCACCACTTGGCAAATATCCCTGATAATACAGGGAGTCTAGACTGGTAGTTTAGGTACTGAAGTTAAAAAGCTACAGCTTAGCAAGTGCTCCTTGATATTTTCAGCAATAAAATATGTTTGGATGATTTTATGTAGGATATTTTTTAGATAAAGTGATTTATTATGTCACAGCAACATCCCAGGAGGTGCTCATCAATTTTAAGAGATACTGCTCACTTTATTAATATTTTGCATGGTGGTTTCCCATAAATTCAAATTCTCTTTCTAAATGACACATCCTAACCTTTTCTTTTTTTAATCCTTTAATACTTCAAAGCATTGTGTGTTTTGACCTTGTGCATCCATTAAACGCTGAGTGATCATTCTGAGAATATTCACCTACTGTGATCCCTGCAGAAGTGTAAAACAGTCATTCTGTACCAACAACAGAATCACTGTTCGTGTCTCTCATTTGCATGTGTAAGCACACTTTCTATTTTTTATTTTTCAAATGCAACAGAAGTGCTTCACCTGTAACTTTGCAAAAACCATCTGAGAAACACAAAAATCGTCTGTCTGCATCCACAAGCTAGTTTCTCTTCAGAAACTCGCATTAGAAAATGCCCAAAGGTAGTGACTGCAGACCATCTAATAAACCATCAAAACGACATAGTCAATAGCACATTACTCAGGTGTGTGTGAGTCCCTGTACAGGTATATTGCTTCTTTAAGAAATATAAAAGTTTAACAGCTGGGTCACTCTGGGTATGCANCAGCTGGGTCACTCTGGGAATGCAGTGAGCAGCCCAGATGAGACAGAAATGTTTAGGAAGGTTGTAATAAAATCTGTCTTATCGTGCTATCTTCTGTTAATCTCTATTGCTGGCAAGTACCTAAACAAGAATAGTGTGGTATGAGAAGGAAAAATAGACTGTGGCATTCATCGAAATATGGCAAAGTGCAGCCTGTGGATTTTTAACCAAAAGCACTGCAGTGAACAGAGCTATGCAGAAGAGCGCTAACTGGTCCCATCCTGAGGCAGGTAGGTGGGGTCTCTAAGAGATCTGCTTAGGTTCTAAAACTTATTGGAAATAAGGAAAAAGGTGGATACAGAACATGGGTGCTTTATGGCACACACGTGAACACGCAGGAGACATCCAGATAGGTTGTTGATTACTCAAGCCTATTTTGATTTTCTATGAAGTTGTTATTCTTAGGAAAACTTTCCTGAGGGAACAGTCATGGAATATCCAAGACAATCAATAAGTGTATCTCTACAAAAAATGTATTTTGCAGGTAGAATTGGTACACCGAGGGATGGGATCTTAATGGACAATTTAATATTAGGAAAATATAAAATTAATGTAATATTAGGAAAAGTCATCAGAATAGCTGAAGAATGGGGGGGGGGGCAAACAGAACAGATATAAATAAGTTCTCATTTAGAACTAGTTTGGACATATTTGGTAAACCTGAAGTACAACCAAGAATCACGTGTATGCATCAACAGCTGACCATGACCTGGAGCACAAAGCTCCCAGGAAGGACCTAGCCATCGCTCTTCCACAGCAGGCATGACCTGTGGCACAGGCAGCGGGAGTGACCTGCAAATGGGAAACCAGTCAAACTTCAGTGCAGCCACTGCTTCTAGGGGAGCAGGAAAAGCAGGGTGTATTGCTCAGGCAGCTATGGAGGAAGAGATGTTCTTGAATATAGAGCAAAATGAGGAAAAAATGAATTATAAGGGGTGTTTTTAACTGATCTATAAAGTTCTCTGCTGATGTCAAGACAAAAGTAAAGCACATCCCAGAGATGAAAGATTGGGAAAGTTCAGCTTGTAGCACAAATACCTGTTTGAGATGTGGTAGAGAAGCTGTTTCCTCAGCATAGCAGAGAACTGCACTGATAAGCACAAGAGAAAATGTTACTAGTAGGTGCTATGTGACACAGGCATTACAAAAGGCAGTGAGAAGAAAAAAGGAGATGTGATTGTTCTAGATATGTGTATGTTTAGGGTAGCCTACCTGGCCATTGTAAAAGCTCCAAGCACAAAACTGACTCTTATTAAGAATAAGGCCCAAAGTGAAGAAGGAGGGTAATAAAATGAAGGCATTTTTGTGAGGTGTTGGGTGGCTATTTTAAGAAAGAAAAAAATAGATGTGACCCAGACCTGTGAAAATCCTCAGAAGTGAAGATACCAAAATAGCGGAATTCATCCAAACAAATGGAAGCTCTTTACAAAAGTATAAAAAATATGTATGTGTATTCCGAGCTTGGTTAGATAACTGGAAGTCCACTATTTCATTTAGTTCAATTAGGCAAAAAGGGAAAAGAACTTCTTGCTTTCAAAACTCCATTTTGGAGGATGACACTTCAAAAGACCATCTTCTGCTGTCTCTTCAGCACAAGAGATATTCCAGAAATCATACCACATCATTTTTGCATATGGCAGGGTCTGAAGGAAGCACAAGACAAAACTAATTGCATGGCTGCAGGTGAAGGGAACTTCAATGTTAAAATGAACTACAGAAAAACGTAATCAGTGCTGAGAACAAATTACTTGTGTCACATCCTGGAAAGAGGAGTAGTTGCACTGGCTCTGAATAAACTGAGAATAAAGAAATTTGAAGCAACAATTCTTCCTAGCTGTTCTTTCTGACCCTTGGAAATCAGGTTAGGAACAATTAGACACTGTCAATATTACTTTAGATAAGTAGAAATAATAGCACCTCTATAACATGTGGAGAAAGAGGTGGGGCTATCTTTAAGGAGTAACTGGGACCTAGAGAAGACTTTCTGAAGAAAACTAAGGTTAGAAAATAAAATGCTAAAAATCAATATGTCAGAAGCAGTAGCTGGAGAATTATTGCAAGAAAACTCTCTGGTGGTGTTTGGCTCAAGTGCAGATGTCAGCTCTTCTGTCCTTGGCTCTTGTCACTGGATGTCAGAAATGTGTCAGGGTGTTGCAGGGGAAGTGTGTATTGTATGGCTGTATAGTTAAAATATATCACAAAAAGTTCTCAACGTATCACCAGCTTTTACATCGCTGAGATTTCTGTGTTTGATCTTGATGGCATAAAGGTGAAGCCTAAGTTGCAATGTTGTCCTGAAAAGAATTTCCAGTGGCAGTTACTATGCTGTTTCAGAGAGATTGAAATAAAACAAGAACAAAAGATAAAACATGGGAGACTCA